>MU160267.1:56740-72104 GCA_015888305.1 Antheraea pernyi
GGGTACTACCACCCTCTCGCAGAAAACCGACGTGAAGTAACAGTGCTTGCATTGTTGCGTTTCGTTCGGTCAGTGAGAACGCCGGATAACTCACCTCCCCTCCCCCTCCGCCGTTCCGCACTCCCCCTACCCCAAACACAGGGTGACAAAGCAGTAGCGACTCTTCTGGTGTTGCAAGTATCTATGGACGGTGGTGATCACTTAACATCCAGGTGACCCACCTCCTATGATATAAATAAAAAGAAAACGTACGGGTAATAAAATAACAGCATGAAAACCAGTTACGAGTGACGTAGACATCGAAGATAGTATGGAATTAGAAGTGAAATTTTAACACTTGATCACGGTCTCAACTAATTTGTAAAAACAAAAATCAACTGCCGAATGTATTTTAGCACATCGCGTCTGAACTGCTGGACCTACTTGGGTAATTCTTATTTTCATTCTTTGTGATTATGAGGACAAGATTCGTATGAAAGACAACGTTTAAAAAGCCGTAAAGAAAGTAAAAAAAAATGAGATAAAAATGTCCATAAAAAAGTGAAGCCGTACCGTGAAGCTGTGGAACAATTTACTTGTCACTGTATTCGCATATATGATGGAAAGGTTTATTCTTTTCCCTTATTTTCAAATTAAGTTTTTTTAAATTAGCCTAGTTATCAGACACGAAATACAGCTCACATAAGTGTCGCAGAAATGCTTACATGTATGAATAGCTAGCTTCATTACAGATTCGTGAAGTTGTATCCAACGCAACAGCCCAAGCCGAGGTTCGATCACTCTGTCACCCTTGAGCTTGTTGCTAAGCAGCGAAGTGCCTTAAGCGCTTGCCTTAGTCCGGTGAAGCTATGAAGGACCGTCAGGCTAATAGCGTAGTCAGTTCGAAAAAGGAAACAGTGTATCCCTCCTTCCTATAACATGGGGTCCTTCAAGCGTAACGTGAAGTGACATTTACGCAGGCCGGCATGACAGCGGTGACCGCCGAGAGATAATGTGTCTCTTGATGGTCGCCGCTGTTTTTGGATTGTACAGTTCTTACCATCGATCATGGTGCAGCCCTCAGGACACTCACGTATTAATGCATATGTTTGAAACGAATGCCGGACGCGACGCTCGACTGTAGCGTCCACTAAGGTCGTACACTAAAAGTACTAAAATACTACTAAAAAACATACTATGGCTATATCATGTTGTATTCCTTAGTTGGATTTAACCAACGTCAGCCGACACGTTGTCCGTCGGCTACAATTCAAAATAAGTATGTGCTAATATCCAAATACACTAGCCGCTCACTGTAACGAATATTTTCTAAGGAAAATATTTTCTCCGCCACTTCCTAGTCGACAGCTCGAGGAGCTCTAAAATATTTTTTTTATATACAATATACAGTAATAGGGCAAACAGTAAAGGAAACATCCTATACTCGTATATTTGGCGTTTCACCCGGCAAGTTCTGATTGGCTGATAACATGTGTCGATTTAGCTGCGGTGTCAGTATTTGACAGCTTTCTTGATGTGGCATAATGCGTAGAATAAGAGCGTATTTCAAGTTTATTTAATTTTACACCTAGTGTGGGGTGTTTTGGTGCGTAAGGAATGTCGAATAACATCATAAAACTTGCGACACCCAAACCAACTTCACCTGCACGTGATGCACACTACTGAATAACTAACGAGGCAATGGCGAAAGCGGGATGGTAGGGTTTTACAGCCTGACTGGGTACACTGGGTCGCAATCACCATGTATCTGGCGAAAAAGCCCGTCATAGAGATTCGCTTCTGCGGGTCGCATTTCGAGATTAGCCAGAGCATATCCAGCTTTTTGCAGGCCGACATGACAGCGGCGCCCGGCGATGGAGAGTGTGTGTCACTGTTTTTGGACTGTACTGTGCTTACTATCAGGCATAGTGCAGTCATTTTGCTGTTCTACAATAAAAAAAGAATAATATTACTAATGCATTGGAAATTGTTTTGATTTCTATATGTACTTCGGTACCATATTTACGGTTATATATTTATTGTACGGTGAAAATGAATTTTCTAATAACGGCAAACTGTAAAACTGTCGACAAGCATCTACATATAGGTGTATTGCAGTAGTAGCATTTAACAACCAGTTACCATTCGCGTTTATAATGTTACCTTGAACACGTAATGTTAATTTAAATCTGGTCAAAACTTTTTAATGTAAAAAATACCTTTAAAATCCTATCTTAATTATATTTCTACGAAATATTCCTTAAAGTCCTCCATTGTTATAAAACCTTCAACTTTTTATTGGACACGCAAATCACTCTGCAACATGCCATGAAAGAGATTCATAAGTAAGTGGTATACCTATCTGTATATAAAATTATGACCTACCATATTTGAAACCCTATTCCTTAATAATATTGTAAGTGTGAAAACTAACTCATAGTTTTGTTAAGATTTCACGCTTTAACTAGTCAACCGATCACACATGAAATTTTGCATACACAAAAGTATAGAGGATACCTGATATCGAGAGTTTTTTTTATTGCAGCACGGCAAAATGACTACACTGTGCCCGATATTAAGCATAGTACAATCCAAAAACAATGGCGACCACCGAGTGACACACTATCCATCGCCGGTTGCCGCTGTCATGCCGGCCTGCAAAAGCTGAATACGCACATTGCACAGGCTGATCCCGAAACGCGACCCGCAGAAGCGAATCACTATGACGGACTTTTTCGCCATATACGTGGCGGTTGCGACCCAGTCAGGCTGTAAAACCTTACGACCCCGCTTTCGCCATTGCCTCGTTCGTTATTCAGCAGGGTGTACCATGTGCAGGTGAGGTTGGCTTGAGTGTCTCAAGTCTTAGATGTTATTCGATGCCACTTACACCCCTTAATTTTATTTACGAGAGATAGATAGACCAATTATACATTAACAAAAGTACAAACTAGTTTCACTATAACTCGCCACTAGATGACGCTACAACCCATTAACTTCTATATCATTCATCATGACAATTTAAATGCGAAGATATATATGTAATGTATGTGTACGATATCTCTTTTGCTATAAATCAACGAATTATTACAATAAATAATAATACAATGGAGGCACGAGAATAACTAGATAAATATAATACATGTAGCTAACGAAACGGACATAATATGAACGTATTGGCTCTCCTAGACTCGACCGTAATGTTAATATTCAATTTCACAAATTTGTTTTGGTATCGATCGACAGAACAGAAACAAGTCGATATTTATTAATGCGAATATAACAACGGACAAGCACTAGTATTAATATATATTAAAGATAAATTAAAATAAAGGAAAAATAGTACAAAATACTGTAGTACAAGAAAATAAATTTCGCTTTTAAATTGCACCAAAATCGTGGAAGGGTCTAAGAAATGGGCATGGTTTATAGATAAATATGAAAACCATTCTATTTGGACGTGACGATGGTCCCATTGCGACAAGTTCGATTCCACGACGAAAGATAGAAATGCGCGATACTTCTGTGAATTGACTCCAATATATATTTTATTTAACTTATATGTCAAGAGAGCACCAAATACTCTCTATAATAAACACTATAGATTGACCGAATAATCAATAATATATTCGGATATATGTCGGGCAAAGAGGGAACAATTTTAAAGACACCAAGATTCGGTCAATTTGAGTACCACTGTATTCAACCTTTTTGTCAAACAGGCCAAAAACATGTTTCACTATTGGTGTCTCGGCCCGCAAACAACAAATTTCGGTATTAAATTTAGTATAACCGTACATAATAAGGAACGCACTGCGGCCGGGTTATTTAAGATCTATTTGCTCATAGCTTTTCTGATGGGCACGAAACTTAAAATAATTGAAAAGAAAGTAATGACGTATGAACGGGAAATGATTTACTGAGCGTGCTCATAGCTTTTCTGATGGGCACGAAACTTAAAATAATTGAAAAGAAAGTAATGACGTATGAACGGGAAATGAAATGAGACCTATCAAATTGCGAACACTTCTCTCTCCCGATACCTATAAAAATACTGATATCTGGAGGTGCTGATATTAACAGTGACGTATGTTAATATCAGCACCTCCAGATATCAGTATTTTTATCATTTTTTTGTCACTTTTTACAAAAATATACATTTATTTCTTATTTACACTATCCTTAATCCAAATTTATTAAATTTTATTTTCTGTTTTTTAGTTGAATTTTTTTATGAAAGCGTGTTTTTTTAAACTATTATTTATTTTTCATTTTTTAGTTAATTTTTTTTATATTTTTTTTTTCGGATTATTGCATTGTCATCGACCTATGACAGGTGTGCAAAGTTTGAATTAAATCTGATCGTTCGAAGTAGGACAAAATCGAGCTCAAAGGGGTCGGTTACATACATACATACAGGTGAAGGTAATAAAAGCGTGATAAAATACAAATAGCGCATATATTGCAATACAGAATCCATTGATTAAAATTAACATATCACACTTTTGCGATCCGATTTTTTTAAGTGGAGATTTCATTAGCCGCGTTCAACAAGTTTTAGTATGGGAAAAACTTACGGGGTTCGCGTAACCGATGACCTCAACATGCTCGTCACGTACTGCGCTTGCGTCAGACTAGTGACTTGTAGTATATCGGCTTGTGTACATGTAATATTGATATTTTATATTGAGCTTATGTAGCCCATCATGTTTCATTCATCCGAGCACGAAGTGACCGAGTCGCACTGAAGTGACATCAAGTGACTGAATTATACCAGATCACTTTTTAGTTAACTTTTTTTTACTTTTTTTTTCGGGTTATTGCATTGTCATCGACCTTTGACAGGTGTGCAAAGTTTGAATTAAATCTGATCGTTCAAAGTAGGACAAAATCGAGCTCAAAGAGGGATATTTACGATCCGATTTTTTAAAGTGGAGATCTCATTAGCCGCGTTTAGCAATTTTTAACATGCGAAAAACTTAGGGATTCGCGTAACCGATGACCTCAACATGCTCGTGACGAACTGCGATTGCGTCAGACTAGCGACGTGTAGTATATCGGCTTGTGTACATGTAATATTGATATTTTACATTGAGCTTATGTAGCCCACCATGTTTGATTCATTAATCCCAGCACGAAGTGACCGAGTCGCACTGAAGTGACATCAAGTGACTGAATTATACCAGATCACTCTGGCCTAAAGCAGTAGCTAAACATACGTTAAATTGTAAACGTGACAAATTAAAAAAAAGTCACCGCGATAGCCTTTTACCATGTGCATGGTGTTCGGAATTTAGTCGGGTAAAGGTATCCTACCACCTCCATTGAATATTCTACACGCACACAAAGGCTTATCCTGTGTCACGCATAAGAACGTCAGTTTCGCGGGTGTCACAGCAGCTGAATACGTAAGTGTAACATAATTTGAACAAGCGACAGGTTTATTTTAGAATGATTTATATTATATAAAGTTTAATAGGCGGGCGGTTACGTATCCATCAAACTGCCGATAAGCTTGTACGTAACAAACAACATCAATCGTCTGACACTCAACCGACGGTTATTCATCACCGCATCGGGGAAAAACTCCAAACGAGAGAGCTTAAAACTTTATGTATACATCAGCGTTAGGTACTGGCTTGTATATTAGGCATATAGCCTAATGTACATAAGACTTCGGTGTAGTATGTAATCAACTTTATATAATAATACCCAAAATTGAATTTTCAATCTCCGTATCTAGTATCATTTAAAAAAAAAATTGTACAGAGTGCGTCTGTTACGTGTGGAGCCCACCGCGAGACTGATTTACGTGATAACATAGGCATTCATAATTCGGTTTTTCTCGGTAATGTTCGGTTCTTGTCGGGCCGACACCGATATCACGAGTCGCAAAGTCTGTCCAACAATGCGGTCAGGGGGACTTCTGTCTTGTACGAAGTTCCTTATACTTTTTTCAATTCTAATTTAGATTCATAATTATATATTTTCATCAAATATGAAAAAAAATGTTATAACCTACTATACAACCCTCTCTCACTCTGTAATGTGTATTTAATTATTATTTAACTGCAAATTAACCTAAAATGAGGAATCAAATCAAAACGTTTCATTGCATATTCTAGGGAAAATATTCATTCATTAGAAATTAGATATGAGATAGTGAGACAGATAATATAAAAAAATCAATACTAATATTATAAAGAGGTAAAGTTTGTAAGTTTGTGACGTTGTAGGGGGTAATCTCAGCAAATAGGACCCGTATTTGAAAAATTCTTTCAGTGTTATATAGCTCATTTATCGACGAAGGTTATAGGCTATATATAGATCATCACGCTAAGATCAATAGGAGCGGAGCACCAATGAAGAATTTTTCAAAAGCGGGGTTTTTTTCCTCTTGAGAGCTTCCGTTGCGTGATAGAGTTAGCCCAAAGTAACGAAGTCGCGGGCGGAGGCTAGTGCTAAATAAAAAAACAAATAAGTTATAAAGGAATATTCACACATTCATTATTGAGTTTGTTCAACTGTTTACACCGCAACCGCATAGATGGTGCTGTCTCATTAATTTGTAACTCTTAGTGCGTATATCGATTTATTTTTTATTGTATTCACAGTGCATTAACAGATGGCGCTGTTCAATTTATGAGCTTGTTGAAATTAACGTGATAACACATTTTGACGAACTAGCCGTATATTTTGGACAAATATAGTTTTTATGCGCCCAATCTTATACAGAGAGAGATAATACTGCATGCAAGGAGACGGTTAAAACAGCATAACGCGTTTTCCTTACGTGACTTTACGTTAACGCAAGCTGCGCTAAGGAACTTCATTCCAAAAGAGATAAGTATTATAATATTCATATGTTACAGTATTGATTTGAAATAATAAGATGCTCGGATACTACGTCGCAGGACGTATGTTTCAATCCTATAATTAACTCAAACTTTTGATACCACACCCATAGCTGAACATTTTTGCAGTCGGTTTAATTATTTTGTCGATTGCAATATATTACAGATAAATCTGCAATTTTATATTATTACTAGCAGTGCCCGCGACTTCGTCCGCGTGGAAAATCATCGTACTTGTTAATGTCTACGTCAAGCCACCCGGGGAACCACTATTGACCTGCGATACCGCGCTATTGACTTTATCGGGGTGTTACTAATGACCTCGAACGCTATTGGTGGAAGTTATCGGCTGTTCATTATTCACCCCGGTGTGACACTACATTGGTGGGAGTTCGGCATATAAAGGGCAAGATGTCGCTGATCTGGACGCACTCCTATGTGGAAGTTATTGTAAGGCGAAGCTCTGGCCAAATGAATAGTGGCACTATCTACGAAATATTTATTGGCAATCCTGACTGCATCGACACTATACGTGATTAGTCTAACATACTGTATTTTTTAAATCCACTTACTTGTGTACTTTTCTCTCGTGCTTAAGTCACGTCTTCAATAAAATTACAATAACTTTTCATAGAGTGAACCGATTTTATTACAATAACTTTTGATAGAGTGAACCGATTTTAATGAAACCAAAATTAAATTTTACTCGAGGATATGCTTTGACTTTCTTGGTGAGGTTTTATCGTGAACGTAGTACATTAGTAGTGATGCATTTTCAAATAAGCAGACAGACATTTCTAAAAATGATTGAAATGTATTTTATTACTTATTCCTACCTGCAACAATTTTTTTTTACAAAAATCTAAAAAGTACAGACACTTTAGATTTATATTCTTATTATATCTATGGATAAAAGATTATAGTATTTGTTGTCATTCTTGTACTAACTATAATTGTGAATTAATTTAATTTTTCTAATATACTTAATGCTTGTTTCAATATTTTATTAGAATAATATAATTCATTTTATTTTTTATATATTTTATTATAAGAAACAAAGTGGAATAAGTAAAAGATGACAATAAGAAAATTAATAAGAATATAAACGACGAGGGAATCATGAATGGTCTAAAATATATCCCATTTTGTACCGTCATTACGTGCCGGTGGAGTGGACGCAGCGCCTAAATGGAGGCGGGTACACAATGTAATGTAGTGGACAGCTAGACCACGGGTCGTGGGCTGGGGGTGTCCGCGTGACGTCACGTAACCCGGGGAAATTACCTGGAAACACGTCGGCCGCACTACACTACGGTTAATAGTTTTAATACTACACTACCGTATTTTATATTTTTGTTTCTATTTTATGACTAATACTACCTGTTAAGGAGTCTATATATTATTCTTATGTTCTTGGAACATTATTTCTACTATCCTTGAAGGTTTTGTGACAACTCAGAATGCATATTATAAAGCTGAACAGTTAGCTTGAACGCGCTAATCTCAGGAACTATTAGTCCGATTTAAGAAGATAAAATTGCAATTCTTTCAGTGCTAGATAGCTCATTTATCGAGAAAGACGCTATTACGCTAAGACCAATAGGAGTGCAGCACCAATAAAGAATGTTTAAAAATAAAGGGTATTTTCCTTTTGAGAGCTTCCGCGTTAGCACAGAGTAACTATTCCACGTGGACGAAGCTAGAATTATATATAAATAAAAAGAAGTCTGCCGTTTTGCATGTATCACTTAAAAACTACTGATAAATTTCCATTTCTTTTTAGATTTACGCTTACGATTACGAAACATTACGCTTTGTATCGCATTAATTATAGAAAAGTAGTAAGTCGAGGTAGAAAATAGCGCGGTAAAATGAAAACAAACAATATTGAATGACCTCATAAATAAGTAAAACGGTCACCACCGTGGCAGGTACTACGTTGGGAAGACACATGTGTGTATTAAATAATTCATACTTGCCCACATTACTTGTATATATTGTATGTATGTAGGTATAAATTTTCGATGTAAATATATATTAAAACCAGATATTATCGTTGCCGACCGACCGTCTTTAGGCCTTAGTATTGACTATCGAAAAAGTTATTAAGTTGACAAACTTAAGTAAACAAATTCAAAATAATTATAAAAATCTAGCAAGTTGAGACGGTTTTGTACAGCGAGAGTTCTACAACCGCACAATTAATTTTTGTTACGTATTTACCAAAAAAAATGTGTTTTTAATTCGGCTTCCGTGGCGCAAGTATGTCTAATACGTAGTCCGATTTTATTATTTCAGAAATACATGAGAGTGTGGTGCTGCCAGTGTGTCTTAGATATAAGGTTCCATTTTAGGAAACAAACACTAAAATATACTCATTACAAAAGGGAGCCACTAACCACACAAACTATTACTGGTTTCAGCATGAGTGGGTCGGCTCCTCCGGGGTAGTACCACCCTCTCATAGAAAACCGACGTGAAGTAACGGTGTTGCATTGTTGCATTTCGTCCGGTCAGTGAGAGCGCCGGAGACCCACCTCCCCTCCCCTCTCCTCTCCTCTCCCTCTTTGTCCCCTAACCCTTCCCCCCAAAGGGTGGCAACGCACTTGCAACTCCTCTGGTGTTGTTAGTGTCCATGGACGATGGTGATCACTTGACATAAAAAAAAGGGAATACGTTACATTTATTATTGCAGTGAATAAATATATATAAAAAAAACGTTTTCTAGTTTTTTTATTTAAAGCACTAAAGCTATTCACAGAGCAAAACAATAAAATAATGAAGAAAATCGGCTGAGAAACAGAAGGGAGATGTTCTTAATCGTTTCTCCACTGCCTATTTATGAGTATATAGGTATAAAGATCGATCGCGTTTTTGCGTAATCTAGGCAACAGCCTAGACAACAGCCGACGTGTGCTATTCACCCTTTAGCTGGTTGCTAAATAAAATCAACGAAGTGCCTTAAGCGCTCGCCTTAGAAGTTCTGTGAAGCTGTAGTAAGAAGGAAACTTTGCTAGGCTAGGTTTGCTAGTAGGTGATAGAGCCACGCTGAAACTAGTGCTGGCTTCAGCATGAATGGGTCGGCCTGCTCAGGGCCGTACCACACCCACCCTCTCACAGAAAACCGACGTGAAGTAACGGTGCTTGCATTGTTGCACTCCCTTCCCCCTTACCTTCTTCCACCACAAACGCACTCACGACTCCCCTGGTGTTGCAAGTGTCTATGGACGGTGGTGATCACTTAACATCAGCTGACGCACCTGTCCGTTTGCCTCCTATGACATATAAAAGACCAATGGCGTAGTCAGTTAGGAAAGAAATAATAGTTAAAGAAATAATAGTTATTTCTGTGTGCTTAACTATTTCTTCTGAGAAACGTTTCCAAACTAAACACAGTTGATACTAGTACAATCGTCAACACATCTGTTAATAACTAAAATTTAATTATTAAATAAATAAAACGTTCTACACTCTCATATTTTCACACGAGAAAAGTACATCGAACCCAGGACACAGCTGCAGAGGAGTATCTTAAATATTTTCAACTTCAATAAAGAAAGTACTTCGCGTTCAAGATGACTTGCAAATATAAAGCTAGAAGCTTTTATCTGCTGGGAACGGAACGGGGGACTTCGTCTTTTAAAGACATAACTACTGTAGTATAAGCACAAAGTTATTCCATTTTGATGAACTGGTAGCTAGAAGTTGACTCCCCATCGACCTTTAAAAATAAAAAATATAACAATAAATAATATATTATTAGATTCCAAAAGTGAATTTATATAAAAAAATAACAAATACAAATCTCTACACCAAAACTCACATCAACAATTAAATAACTCAAGTAACACAATCAATAAATCATAAAAACCCAGAGAAATAGAAATAATAATGTAAATTGGAAAGAACTCGCGCAACCTTCCAGAGAGAAGACCGAGCAAGAATATTTCCAATTGTTTTTTTTTCTCGTAGTGACTACGCTATTGACCTGGCAAGGTCGTATCAGCCTCACCGGACTACAGTGTTTCCAGCTACTCGACCGACTCGCCTTTTATAGCATTCAGTCAAGCTACGACCTGCCGATAACTTTTGACCAATGGCGTGTCAGGTCAATAGTAATACTCCGATGTAGTCAATAGTAGAGTGCTAACAATATATATTCATAAAAATCGGTAAAGCCGTTTAGAAGAATAAATACGTACACACGCACGCCTAAATCTTTATTTATATAATTCTTTTGTCTGTGTGTATGTGACTGAACTCCTCCCAAACTGATGGACAAATATTGATTAATTTTTTAGTGTATGTTCTGGTGGTTTCATTAGATTCACAATTAGAGCCGGTAGGTGGTGTTGCGGTTGAATTTTGGGACTTTTTTTATTATTAAGGCAGGACAACTTTCGTCGGGCCCTCTAGTATTATATACTAGATACAAATCATGATTACAGCTTATTTCCGATTAAATAGTAGCAAAGAAATAGTAATTTGACAAATCACTACTACATATTATAAAACAAAGTCCTCTGCCACGTCTGTCTGTCTGTTCGCGATAATCTTAAAAACTATTGAACGAATTTTCATGCGGTTTTGCACCAGTAGATAGTGTTTTTCAATATAGTTGCAATTCGTGACCTATCTGAGCTAACCTACGCTTAGCTACATATTCATACTTATATGAGTTATTGAAACATATGCAAAGGTGGTATATATATGGTTAAGCATACATACCTCAAAAACTCATATATATTTTGTGTTGAATAATCTTTCTAAACTGTTTCAGTTCAATAAGGGAAAAACAAAAATACAAACCCTTCCACTTTCATGTGTAAGCATGCGTGCGTGCACGTGTATGGAGGTGGAATGTGTAATGTTGTTGCAGTGATGTAAGATTTTGTGTCCCTGTATCGCGCGAGCACCGTACTCAAGGGCTCCACGCCGAGGGAACGGACCTAGGATTGAGCCGCTGCCGAGGGGGCCTAGTCTGGTGTGCGGGAGTGAAATTTACCCTCAGACCACGGCGGCGTGATCTATGATTACGCGGGCGTGGGCTTGAGCACGCTCTGTTTGGAGACAGATAAAGTGATTTATGGGGAAAGTTTAGGTATATAATATGTCAAGTTTTTTTTTATCAGTGCGGTATAACGTCCGCCTGACCCGCTTGTTAATAAAGATTATGTAATTGATTAAAAAAAAAACTAGGCACTAACACGTAATTGGCAATTAATATTTTGTCTGATACTCTGTGCTTTTCTATTAATGACTACTATTTTAAATGTAGGTATATGTATAAACAAAGATATGTGAATATGAAAAACATATATGAGAATAACTGAGCAATAAATTTTAAAATGTTTTTTCTGTGTTTTTCAGTCAATTTATGTTACTCCGTACAATTAAATAAAAATAAACTTTCCTGTAACCGTAATAAATTTTACCATACGCAATGATACAGTATCCCAAATGACCGATAACCTCGCAGACAACATTGTTCAATATTGCTAAAAATATCGAAGTATATTTTATATTAGGGCTTACTCGAATCAACGTAGGCATGTAAGCTGCCAGTCGAGACGTTAATGTTTTCCCTGGAGAATTGGTTTCCTTTGTCGTCGTATATCATTCGTTCGGTTTGTCAACGGACGACAGAATGGTCAAGAAAATGTTATTTCTTACCTCGTCGGTACAAACGTCACCATGAGTGGTCGACGAAAGTGTACATACGGTTGTATATTTTAACCGACGAACTGAGGAATATAGTTCGCAATCCATTATTGTTTTCTACCCAACCGCAAATGTGATCAGTTTTTTATAATTTGTAGTTTTAGGTTCATTACACTAATTTAATCTATGCATTCAATCCATCATTCGATATACATTTGACTGTATTTTGGATCGAAGGTCCTTACGGCAGGCTTGGAGGAGATAGGGATTTTGCTGCGCGACCGAACTGAAAAAAATGTGATAGTAAAAGTCCGTGGAATAAAACCGTTAAATGAGACGTGCGCAGTCGACAGTCGTATACACAAGCGAGTAGTGTATTTTTTTTTCAAATTGTGTCGATTATACATTAGCCGAAGGAACTTCGTTCCTACCTGGGTGTCCCACGACACCACATTTCTTTTTTATATGAACCGGACACTGAAATTCGAAAATAAACATATTATTTATTTCTAATGATTCATAATATAGGAATTCGTCTACATGCAGTAGTGGTATTTTCTAATATTTTGAACAGAAGCTAATTTGGTAATAGTAATACTTATTTATGAACTAGAAATAAGGTTGGAATCCGCAATTAAGATTTATTTGTTAATATCTTCAATAACTAGCAGTAATCCATAATGTACGTATGTATGTAATATAATGAATATCTGTAAGCGGTCGAACACGTAATGTATAAATCAGTCGATGTTGAGATTTGAACGAATACGCAAGTAAATAAAAAGTGGTCTGATTGTTATAAAGTAAACACTCGTCCTGACCTACCCCTAAAATAGCTTTTAACGTTTGAACACAAACTCATATGACGTTAAATAGCGATTTGCCATCTTGGACCACTCTAAGATGACAAACTCGTTATACCTAGAGAAAAACTGAAGCTGAAGTATAGCTTCTGGAACACACCTTTGGGTGTAATAATAAAGACGATAACAGTATATATATATATGTAACAGTATAATGACAGTTTATAGTTTTTGTTTACAATGATAATTACGCGGAGACGACAATAATTACGCGTAGCGAGTCGCGAGGTACGAGAGCCGCGTAGCGAGTCGCGATGTACGAGAGCCGCGTAACGAGTCGCGAGGTACGAGAGCAGCGTAGCGAGTCGCGAGGTACGAGAGCCGCGTAGCGAGTCGCGAGGTACGGGAGCCGCGTGCCGTTCCTCTCGTAACTCGGACGGACTGGCGGTCCGTATCTGCGCGGGCGCAAACCATTCTGCGGCCCCGCCTCTTCGTTCCGTGGCGAGGACCGAGCTCGAGAAACAATAGAGTCAAATGCCACACACTCATAGGATCTTGATGACAGAGTTTCAACTTGAGAATAGTAGCTAGCCAGACGAGCTTAAAGAAGCACTATGTTATGATTTTAATGGAGTTTTAAAACTCCAGGCTCATTCGCAAGGATCCCAACATATTTAAATCGACAAGGTGTAGGTGGTAGAGCCACGCTGAAGCTATTACTGGTTTCAGCATGAATAGGTCAACTCATCCGGGGTAGTACCACGCCCTCATAGAAAACCGACATTGTCTGCATTGTTGCGTTTCGTTCGGTCAGTCAGAACGCCGGAGGACCATCTCCTCCCCACGTTCCCCTCCTCCCCACTTTCCCAACCCCTCTCCCCAAAACACAGGCTGGCACTGGAGACTTCCTCAGTGTTGCTAGTATCTATGGACGGAAATGATCACTTAAAATCAGATGACCAGCCTTCTCGTTTGCCGCCTATAATATTTAAAAAAAAAACACGAACAAATATCTATCATCGCTTCAAAAATATTTGCAACTGTAGAAAGATCTACAACACATCGCTAGTTGTTGCTATTATACCGGCACACAAGGCTTTCCGCCACCCGACTACATCATTAAAAAACCCGACGAAGATATTTAAAACCATATACATTGTGATCACGACACAGCCAGATACAGATTCCTAACATCCCACTTGACAGTCTCATTTAGCAGAATTATCTGGTTAATGCTGTATTTAGTACTTGATGTTGAATTATTATAATTTTACTAGCTGACCCGTGCAACTTCGTCTGCACCAAATCGGTTGTTACCGGTGTCAATTGTATTTTTAAACGCAAATAATTTAAAAAAACCTAAAACCCGATTGCAGCGACATATAGCACTTCCAAATGTGAATCGAAACTATTCAGGGACTCACTAAAACATATACCCAGTTGGTATCTAAGAAATCTTTTAAAATAAGCCTAGCACTTCTTCGCAGCTTTACTTAAAAGTCCAATGAAAATAAAAATTAACCTACATATATTACCGATAAATGTCTTCCCTGTATCCCTTGTAACTTCATCGCTTAACATACTGTAAAAATTAAACTTTATCTACATTAAATTTCCATTTTCTTTTAGTTGTTTGTTATATAAGAATTTGTAAAGTATACGTGAAATCTGCATTCAATCTTAATTTTTTCAAATTTATTTTACTTTTGACATATAAACCACCTTTTTCACTGAGATACTGAACTTGGGATAATATACCTTTCTAACAGTGAAATATTTTTTTAAATCACATTAGTGGTACCAAGGATTCCTCGAAACAAAACTTTACCTCTCTTTGTAATATTAGTATAAATATAACATAGTATGGTAACTGCAAACACTTCAATGAATTATTTTAATCGTAGATTCACAAACGTGAATCCAACGACTTCAAGACTCAACAATATTTAGAAAATTAATTTTATCAAATATCGAAACAACACACGTATTGATAGAATTCTAATTGAGATTCATCTTCTACTCGTACAATGGAAAGTAACTATTATGTATTATGTAATGTACTAATAA
>MU160268.1:0-33063 GCA_015888305.1 Antheraea pernyi
CTCACTAACCGAACGAAATGCATCAATGCTCGCACTTTTACTTCACTTCGGTTTTCTGTGAGAGGGTGGTACTACCCCGGACGAGCCGATCCATTCATGCCGAAACAGGTAATAGCTTCAGTGTGGCTCTACCACCTTGTAAATGTGTCTAAGATGGTTAACACGCTAGACCTAGACGGGGACTGCTCTCGAGTGCAGATGCCGGAACACACCGACATAGGTGCTTAGCGAAAGATTTTCAACTCGAGGGTGGAAACTAAGCAAACGGACTTAAACAAAAACACAACCACTATCATTTCTAATTAACCATTACCATTTCTAATTTCCTCGTGAGGTTTGGCTTGGTTCATTTCAATTAAAAACGAATTAGTTTAACTCAGCTAAACGTGTT
The DNA here is from genome assembly GCA_015888305.1 of Antheraea pernyi. Lineage (NCBI taxonomy): Eukaryota > Metazoa > Arthropoda > Insecta > Lepidoptera > Saturniidae > Antheraea > Antheraea pernyi. Next base: position 392 of record MU160268.1, read on the forward strand.
TCGATTGTTATCCTGTTTGTATTATGGTTAGATGTAGACCTATTTCTTACGGCTGTAGTATAATCGTAGATCACTACAACTATTTCATTTATATCATTGAACGACTTATTTATAACTTTTCTCTCTTCTTTCATTCACAGACGTCATATTAAAAATGTTATATGTAGTGGAATTTAGAACAAAATAATCGTTCATTGTAACAGAGCGCGCGGGGAGTACGAGGTACTGGACGCTACTTCTTAATTTATTATATTTGCATTACACCATAATTTTGTTTTTTAAAACATAGGTAACCTAAGTTACTCCTTATAACATCAGCTAGTGCATATTCCATCGAAATCGGTCGAATCGATTTCGAAATAACCCAGAACAAAGAAACAAATAATAATTTTTTTTTTTTTTATATATGATTTCATATCCATTTCATAAAATGATTCCATTTTGACATTACAAACAAATATTAAGTCTTTACCTATGAAATTGCCGTTTTGTATGAAAAATTTTTAACGAATTTTTTCATGTATTTTTTATTTGTATTAATCGAAGTAATCACCCACGCAATCAATGCATCTTTGCCAATACAGTGGCAGTTTATTGATGCCATTCTTAAAGAAATCAGCTGGACGGGAGGCGACAAATTCTTCAAAGTCATTTTGTACTGCCTCTCGGGTATTGAATTTTTTTTCCGCGAAGGAGTTTTCTAAATTCTGGAAAAAGTAGTAGTCTGTAGGCGCAAGGTCTGGGGAGTAGGCCGGATGACGGAGAACTTCCAACCCGTTCTTGCAACTTGGAGACCGTCTGCTGTGCAGTATGAGATCGCGCGTTGTCGTGCAGGAGCAGCGGAGACGAGCGTTTGACCAATGCTGGTTGGAGATGTGCCAGCTTCTCTATCATTGAGTTCAGTTCTTCACAGTACACATCTGCAGTAATGCTCACCCCGTTTGGTATGAAGCTGTGATGAATCACACCGGCGCTAGACCACCAAACAGTGACCATCACTTTTCTAGGGGCAAGTGTTCGTTTAAGGCATTGTTTAGGTGCTGAACCAGGATCCAACCAACTTGCTGAGCGCTTGCGGTTATCAAACAGAATCCATTTTTCATCGCAGGTAACAAAGCGATTCAAAATTCCTTCATTTGTGTGTCTGTTGAGCAGTGCAAGGCACGTCTCGACGGTAATTCGCGCTGGCGATCATTGAGTTCGTGGGGCACCCATTTGTCAAGCTTTTTTATCTTGCCAATTTGACGCAAATGGACCAATATTGTTTTAACGCTAACGTCGAACGCTGCTGCTAATTCAGCAATAGATTGTATATCATCAGCTTCCACAATCGCCTTTAATTCGTCATTGTCGACCAAAGTCTTCGGACGACCGTGAGGTTCATTTTTCAGGTCAAAATTTCCAGAACGGAAGCGAGCTAACCAATAACAGGTGGTGGCTTGGTTTGTAGTGTTAGCTCCGTAAACGTCGTTAATGTTGCGTGCCGCTTGTGCTGCATTGCAGCCACGACGGTACTCATATTCCATAATTACTCGAATCTTTAACGTATCCATGATGACAAAAAAGATTGAAATGCGAAGAAAATGTAACACTAATCAATAAACAAATGACTACTTCTGGAAAAAAGAATTCTATGTTTTTAAAATAAAATTAATTTCAAATTAAAATTCTTAGCCAAACAAAAATTATTTTGATTTGAAATGACAAGTACCGCAGAACGGCAATTTCATAGGTAAAGACCTATTATTTCAACTATAAGTTTTGTATGTATAGAGATATGTTACTGCCAGAATTAAGACAAATCTAACAACATAATTTATATTAAAATCTTTCAAGCCCTTCGGGCTACAATCTAGAAAACATACATACTAGATATTATTCATGAAAAAACAATTTTAGATCGTAAATAATAATTATTTGCATTTACTGAATTCTCGTAGAGCAACCTTCGAAGGTCGGCCACAAATCTTACTATCTACGCTCTGTCTCTTTGATTAATAGAAACGAGATTGCTAATGTTGGCATATCAAAATAGGGAATTGTATTAATTTGTGTACGATTCGATTCCTCCAATTACTATTCGGTACAGTCGGTAACAACAGTATTTTTACGTTTTTTTTTTATAATAAAATATTTTGAAAGCAATTTTAGTTTTTCCATAGAAATTTAATAAATGAAATTGTTTACATAATCTGATATGCAACATTAAAGACCCTTACTGAGCCTCTAAGAATCACACGAAGCAATCACACTTCTTAAACTGCCTATCTCCAATTCTTAGCTTTAAACTCACGCAAAACTCTACCGGTGTTAGTTAAATTAATAAAAAACAAAAAGTTAAATTCGTATTGAATACTTGCTTTAAGAACTACTACTAAATGCTAATACTAAATTCACCGCGCTCGCCCGAGGCAAGTCCGCATTATCCTTTTTTCGCAAGTCTAACCTTTTTTTCTTTTAACGTGGAGAGAAAATTCACCATGGACTATCAGGCCCCCGGGGGAGGACTTGAGCTGAGTCGACCGCCACCTGCGTGCTTGGACGCAACTGCCGGTGCCTTTCAGCGACTTTAACCGACTAAAACTCCACGACAACCTACGCCGCACTATAGGTTTGTTTCGGGGTTGCGTGAGCAAGCTCCGCTACACTCCCGGCGGACAGCCTCCTAGCCTGCCGAAAGGCTAGAGGCTAAGCCGCTCCGCCGCCGTCCCGCGGTTGATTTTTTGTCAAGGTTTACTCCTCATCCACCTCAGCCTTCCTGAAGGACCTTCCAGCCTAAGTCTAACCTAACCTAACCAAAACGAGACAAAAGAGCAAGATTGCGAACATTCAGCGAGGGCGATGCATTTAAAACGTAACCTTTTTAAAGCAAGTATTTAATACGTATTTAACTTTTTTGTAATAACACTGTTTGAGACATAATTGTTCCAAAACGATTTCCTGTGACTGTAAAATAACTAACTGAATCAAACAGATATTCTCTTTTAAAAAAAATGGTCCTTAGTTATTATTTTGAAGACCTTTGAAACCTTTTTTAAGCTTTTAATCGATTAATAGTAGATGCTACGGATCAGAAGATATGGGACTTAAAAACTAAAATATGGCAGAGGTTTATTTATCTCTGGGTTCCTTTTCTGGAATCGTGAGTTTTTAGTCCAAGATCCCAGAGTAATTAGACACAACTTATTTTTAAACATATAAAACCTTGCGTTATTGATTATTTTACTCTAAAACGCTTACAGCTCTCAAGCTCACACTAACAACTGACTATTTTTCACGTCTGGGGTAATGTTTGGTCATTACAATCTGTCTATGAAATATATTTTGTAATATTTATCTGAATAACATATTTAAAATTCAAGCATATAATTTTAAGTGAAGTTCATTCATATTTCCCTGCACTTTAAAGCGTCTGGCAGAAGTCGTGGTCAGCGGAAAGTGTCTGACGATACTGGATACTACTTCAGGGTGATATTTTACAAAACGTATATAGAAATCAGACATTTAAGTTAAAGTAAGTTAGCTCTTATTTTTAGTCACCTTTCTCACTTGGTACCGTGAGTGTGGAATAGTTCTAAATACATGAAGCACTAAACAGAAAGTAAGGTTACATATTTTTTTAATAAGTTGTGTTTAATCGTTTTTTTTTTCTCGAACTGACTTCGCTATTGACCCTGCAGGGTCTTTACAGCTTCACCGGACTAACGTGTTTAATCGTTATGGGATCATAATATACTACTAACATCGTAATATTTTATTATGTGACATCTGTTATAAATGTAATTAGCAAGTGTGAAGACTTTAATTATTTCAATTAATTTAACACTTTACTTAACGAGCGTACGTCAAAGTTAAGATCTAGAACGTCTAGTTACGTTTCTTGTTAAATTAACATTTGAGTATTTATTTAACATTAACATCATTAGACGGAATCGCCTGGCGCCTTCTCCGCCACAGCCCTGTATTGATATACTTAGATATATATCTGAGAACCAAATTTTAAAATAAATTTCATGGGTCGATATGCAAAATTGTTATTAAATTTTATAAGTGTTATTAAGATATCGTTCTCTTGATTGTTTGAACGCGGTAATTGTCGCACTTACAACACTTTGGCTCAGTGGCCAAACCATCATTTTGTATAACTTAGCACCATCAATCTAAGCGTTTGACATTAAAAGCACGATTTGATGCAAACATTGCGTACCGTAAACTACACGGCCGTGTGGAAAGTCCGTAAATACGTAATTACTGATCCATTTTGTACTAACATGTAACTACATCTTAAAGGTAGATTCAAACCCGTACGTGCTATATATGTGTTAATACAGATCACGTAATGTATCCTTCTATTTCGTTTGTCCTTTTAATGTATTGCGTTTAACGATAATCACGTGTAATTTTAAATATGCTTATCAGAAACAATCAATGATAACTGATAAATTCTTAAACAGGTAATAAAACGTTAAAAAATTTTCTACAGCTAAATTATGGATCCATCGTCGTTTGTCCTTAGCTGCAAGCTAATTAAAATAAATAATTATTTTCTGATTACTTCCTCCCAGTTTTATCAATCAACTAGTTAATAGCCGCGAATTCGTCTGCGTTACCTACTATCTTGAAAGCAAGATTATATTGAGTGTTCAGAGGAGATTTTTGGACTTATACCTGCCGCTACATTCCACCATCGTACTACCCGCCTAAAACTAAAATTTCATCCACACCACCTGGATGAGTGGAGGAGGTCTTCCACGGTGAGGTTTTCTAGGTCGTTTCTGCCTCGTACTTCGACCGTGTGGAATCGACTCCCAGCGGTGGTATTTCCAAACAATTATGAATTGCAAACTTTCAAGAAACGAGCTTACAATTACTTACAAGGCCGGCAACGCACTTGTGACTCCCCTGGTGTTTGCTAGTGTCTATGGACGGTGGTGATCACTTACCATCGGGTGACCCAGCCGTCTGTTCGTTTGCCTCGTATGATATTAAAAAAAAACTTTTATTATTTATAAGTAACCAATGTCATTTTTACTTTCCCTCATGTGTATACGCCCCACACCGTTTGTCCCACTTTTCCACGGGAAGAAACTATACGTCGCAGAACGCGTTATGGTTCTAAAAATAGTAGTTTCTTGCAACTTCAATAACTTTACATTAAATGTAGATACGTGATATTTTTTCCTTGGGTAAGGCCCAAATATCTAAGTAGTAAAACTAAACTGTAACAAAAAAAATTGAAATTTATCCAATAGTTTTAATGTAATGCGTGTACAAAGGTAGACCTCTATAATTTTATTTATCTAATACTAATACGAGTATTATAAAGCTAAAAAGTTTGTTTGCTTTAACGCGCTAATCTCAGGCACTACTGGTCCTATTTAAAAAAGTATTTCAGTATTAGATAGCTCATTAACCGAGGAAGGCTATTATAGACTATATATCGTCACTTAGACCAGTGGGAGGGGAGCCCCAATGAAGAATGTTTGAAAATGTTTTTTTTTTCCTTTTCGCTACGTGTTAGCGTTTGCTCAAAGTACCTATTCCACGCAGACGAAGAAGTGGGCAGAAGCTAATATAAGAAGCTAATATAATATAAATAATATAATATAAAATTACTGAGTATGGGCGAGGTCTCCGGATTATAAGAAGAATGTGTAGAATTTACCATTCATACAATTGTGCAATCGTGTCACTGAAACCAATACCTCGAGCTCTAAATAGATTAGATCGACTATAAATACCGTTGACGTTAGAAGGTATTCAACCACCGCCTTAACATTAGAGGAAGAATTCATTATTGTTTTTATTACTTGGATACATAAAGATTGTTAATTGTATTGTTTATTCATTACAGACAAGTGTTTTTTTTACTCTAATCTTATTAGAAGAGTATAAAAAAAATATTGAACAGTAGATCTCACTTAATTGAATGATTTTTTTTACTCTTTGCTAGAAACTTTTAAGTTATAACTAGTTAGATAAAGAAAGTGGGATTTTTTACTAAGAGTGGCAAATAACTGTTAGATTCGACTGCCTCCGCCATTGTATTTCTGCCGAAAAACGTGGTACACACCTGCTTTGTTCTAGTCTGTTCCAAAGGTTATAGCTCAGTTATCAAGAGTAATTGGCTTCGAAAGTACTATCCAATGAGATTCGTTTCTTATAGGTACATGTTGCAGTGAACACTTTAAATCATTGGATTTCAAGCCTAATCGCTACTTCATAACATAAAAATACATAAGCCGAGTGTGAACTGAGAGGAACGGAGCTCATCATTTACTGTCTAAATTCTGGGCACACTGTCAAAAATCAATCAAATGAAATCAAAAATATTTTATTCAGTTTAAGCCCTGAGAAGGCGCTCATGAACGTTAAAGCTACCACTGGTCCGGAAATACAACCCAGTCATTAAGAAGAATCGACAAGAACTCGATTGAAAGTTTATCTTTTCATGATACCTATTTTTACAAACTTAAATATTCACATTCGTTTCTGGTGGATGCACAGAGAGGGACGATATTTCCAGACATCACCATCGTTCATATATTGATCCACCCTATAATACCCTTTAGACCTTAAAACCCGCTTGCCATGGTACTTAATCTCACTATCTGGCAAATCGGCTTTGGGCCTTTGTTATAAAACTTTACAGTATTCCTTAAAAAAATATTACTAGGTCTTACTATGCCTTCAACATGGAATGACCAATTATGTGATCTATAAAATCTTAAGAAAAAAGTAACTTTACGTCGATGCTCTAGACTGGATATTTGTTTAATCTCAATTCCGAGTATAGATACGTTTGTCCATTAACCGAAGCAATTACGCGTTATTGTCGTGGACGTTACGTGTCCGTGTGAAACAGAGTTTTAATTGTCATTCAGTGTGCGCGCGTCGGCGCCGCTGTCGCTGAGTGGACGCGCGGCGCCTGCGCTCGTGGCTATCGATTTGTAACGAGCGATTTATCGATAACACAACATACGATTACTGATTAATCATTGTACTACATCGATGTATTAATAATTTATTGTAGAATGACTTCATTTCCATTCGATTTCATTTCAATTGTGTCTATATTTACTTAATAAAATTCCTAATACTTTGTGACAGGAAATGCGCAGTTTATGTCAGTGGATCTAAAACCATAAAATTTAGGACAAGAGTTCCTTCTTTATACATGAATATTAGAAGTTCAAGATGTTAGCCGTTTTTCGACTGTTTGAACATTGTAATCCTTCGCTAATTTGTCAATTAAAAAAATAATCTTTTTGTACTTTATAGTCTAACTAGCATCACGCTACGAATTTTAGGAGCGAAGCAATTACCATACAAAAAGTAGCTGAAAAAAGTACAATATGCTAGAGTGTGGTATTGGTATCAGTAAGTTGTGTGGCGCAGACTACACCTACAGACAGAACCTAGCACTACTAAGAAAGGCCGAACTGTAAATTCCTATGACAATGAGATACTCAGTACAATAGTAAGTCTTCGTTACAACAGGCAGACTGTTGATGTGTACCCGGCTATCTCCTGATTAGGTAGCATTAAGCGGTTGGATGTGCAAGCAACCCTGTGCCGCCTCAGAAAAGCGATGGATGGCACACCGTGAGGTTTTATTGAATAGGGTTGTAGGAATCTTACGTAACCCTGCTCCTCCGAGTACTACTATCTAATCAGGAGACAGCCGGGTACATATCAACAGTCTTTCTTTTCGCTAAATCTGTGCAATGGGCAGTTGATCCCATCAACCCATCACTCTAGGTTCGACTATGGTGGAGAGTAAAGACTTGCGAAACGCCTCCTCCTTCCTCCGGGACTACGTTAGCAGAAGTCATCGTATGTCACGTCGTTTTGCTACCGTCGCAGCCAAAATGTGGAGATGTGGCGGTGCAATGGTTAGTGGTTAGCTACCTACGCGTTATCCGATGTAGCTACCAAGCGAAGCGAACCGATGTACCCGATGGCATCTGCACTAAACGAAATGTCAGGGAGCCTCGTTCTCTTCTGAACCACCGTTCAAAGACTGGGCGGACAACGTTGATGATGTAAAATCGATATCGCGCAAACGCCAGATCAGTCATCCATCTGTGTACCTCCCACCTTGGTCTCCCACCTTGTAAAAAAAAAGTGTGTGTGTACTTATGTACACGCGTTAGAAGTTATACTTCCATGGCGTAACAAGATAAAAATCTTTTCAAAAAATTTTTCTTTCGCCTTATTCTTATGTAGAAAATACGACACTGACAATAGAAAAAGTTGACTATACCTAAGTTGGGGGTGTCGGTTTTTCGTTACGGCGTGCGCGCGCATCGTAAAAATTTACTCTCATCATTTTTCCCTGTCCATGTTTTTCCACGTCACTGAGATGAAAATGCTACGATGGATGTGTGGCGTTACGCGGTTAGATCGCATTCGAAACGAACACATCCGTCGTAGTCTTGGAGTCCGTGACATCGCAGACAAGCTGCAGGAGACTCGTCTCCGCTGGTACGGCCACATAAGACGCAGGCCCCCTGACTATGTCGGAAATAGATGTCTCAACATCACTGTACAAGGCCCAAGGCCCCGCGGCAGGCCCAAAAAACGCTGGCTGGACGTGGTGAAGGCGGACATAAAGGCAAATAACCTCACACAAAAGGATGCCGAAGACCGGGCAAAGTGGAGAAAGCTAAGTAGGAAAGCGGACCCTGGCACCAGGCCGGGATAACGCTAGGAAGAAGAAGAAGATCATTTTTCCCTGACGCGCCAAAAGACATATAACTTCAAAAATACTATGTCCACAGGAGCTGCAGTGCCTTCAGATTTCCCAGTTTGTTGTCTTACTTCGCAAAACCAATGTACGACGGCAAGTATTTCTACTTCCAGCTTGCACGGTGCAGAGCCAACAAGCGAATTAGCTTAAACCCTCCTAACTGTCGTCACCTGTAATTAAAAATTTTATAAATTAAACGCGACCAAAACCACTGGATTTAGTAACCTACATAATAAAATCTCTAAAACTCAAACATACAATGATTGAGCTACACAGCTTAAATCGATAATGCTTGAAAATCTCCAGGCGAATTCCTAATATAACCAAGACTAGCACTAAGAAAGTGTTATGGAAAAGTCGATTTCTAGTTAATATACTAGAATCACTATTATCTACTAGAATAATACAAAAAAAAAATTGCAAATATACGTTTACTTTCATAGCTCTTTTTATAATCTGGATATGAAAACACATGTTTTACCCTTTTTAAAGTTATCTCTGTGAAATTTTATCATTATTGTTTAGCCCATTTGATTAATGCATCTATGTTTAGCTTAGATTATTCACAAAAAAGCTATATCTGCCTTTAAAACTTGCTAGTTTTAGTCATATGTATACATTTTATATAGCGAGTGAAGTCGCCGGCAAAACCTATGCTATATTATTACGCATTATATCATAACTCAGTGGTTCTGAATAATAATATTTATAAATCCAATGACAATAATGGATATCGTACATTCAAACTGATTTATTGATTTCACGCGTCGCTTGTGGCGCCGTTTAATAGGGTTATCATATAGTTATAATATAAGTAGTAGCCGCCCACGACTTTGCCTGCCTTTATATCTATATAAATCGAACCATTATATTATAGAATGCACAAGCATGTATAAATGAAACATGCAAACAAGGTCTATAGAAAAAGTAATCAGCAAAAGCTACATTGACAAAAGAAATCTATAATATATAATTACTAATATTATAAAGCTGAAGGGTTTGATTGTTTGTTTGGTTGAACGCGCTAATCTCAGGAACTCATTTATCGAGGAAGGCTATAGACTATATATCATCACGCTAAGAACAATAGTAGAGGAGCAACAATGAAGAATGTTTCAAAATCGTTTCTTTTTTCCTTTTGAGAACTTCCGCTGCGTGTTAACCTTAGCCCAAAGTGACTAATCCACGCGAACGAAGTCGCGGGTAGATGCTAGTATATCTATATATCCATTTCTACTGCATACAAAGATAAAGACCAAAAGGAGAAATTATCGTATATCCAACATCTTAATTACGTCGAAGTATTTTTCGTTACGAAATGTTCTAAATTCTTTAACCCATTACTAGTTAATTGGCAACTGGAATCTCTTACAATATTTATTATGAAACCTTTGATAGCTTCTGCAAGTGGGAAGTGACGAGTTTCAATCTGCTTCAAGCGGAAATAGCAAAGTGCACCAAACGAACTATTTACACGGGATATCCGCAACGCCTTTATAGAACATAAATCGTATATATAGATATATTTATATCACAAAGAGGCAAATGTACGGTATTTCTTTGTCAGTTTTTAGCGGGCGGAGTGAGAATTGTTTCATATGTCTGACAGGTGGAAGCAAATCATAGGGGCGACCTTCTGCGGTTTGAGGCTCAAAGATATAAACTCAAATGAACCTATAAAGGCGCGCATGAAATTCGTCTGTCACCAGTCAATATTATCTATGGGTATTTTATTTTTGGCAAACCAATCTTCTAGTAGATTATTATTATTATTATTGTCGAGTACGTAACGATATTACAAGTTTACTCTAAGAACTTTTCAGGTAGTTTTGTGGCAAGTTATTATCCATCTTCGGTACTATTTCCGATCTACTTCAGTTGTGCACAATAACCAAACTATATTATGTAAAATACTACCATTATTACAAAATATACAGGCAAATAAAACAAGAATGGGAATCACTCCATAATATAAAACAAAATCGTCTGCCAGATCTGTCTGTTTGTTCGCGATAAACTACTAAACGAATTTTCATCCGGTTTTCACCAATAGATAAAATGATTCATAAAGAAGGTTTAGGTATATAATTAATCAACGTTTTTTTGAAGTTATACTTCTATTGGCGCGATAGGGAAAAATGATGAGAGTATTTTTTAACCGACTTCAAAACAAAAAAGGAGGAGGTTTTATTTTTTTTTTATGTTTGTTACCTCATAACTTTGGACTGGGTGAACCGATTTTGATTATTCTTTTTTTATTTGAAAGCTGGTACTTCCCATGTGGTCCCATTTCAGTACCGACTTCCAGTACATCTCTAGGTAGCACACATATTCATATGTTTTATTTAATTTGGTTTAATTTGATAAACTATTTATTTTCCGCTTTTTAGTGCCTTATGGCTATTTGATTGATATTGAAGTCGGTTAATACTTTTTTTTGAAAATTTATTTTATTTACGATGCGCACGCACACCGTCACTAAAAACCGACACCCTGAAGTTAGCTATAGTCAACATTTGTATTACTTTGTATTAAAACTTTCAATGTATTAAATACCTTTTTTCTATTGTTAGTGTTGTTTTTTCTACAAACGTAGAATAAGACGAAAGATAAAAATTTGGAAAAGATTTTTATATTGTCACGCCAAAGAAGTACAACTTCTAACGCGTGTACATAAGTACATGCAACCATTTTTTTAAAAGGCGGGGCAATGCTAGTCATTACATAGTATAAAACAAAGTCCCCTACCGCGTCTGTCTGTCTGTCTATTCGCGATAAACTCAAAAACTACTGAACGGATTTTCAAGCGGTTTTCACCAGTGGATAAAGTGATTAATGAGGAACGCTTTGGTATATAATTTGTCAAGGATTTTTTTATAATCAGGGCGGGACAACGTCTGCCGCGCCCGCTAGTAAAATATAAATACTACTACATTACATTCCAAGATCCTGCTAAAAACTCCCCAACTATATACTTACTAAAGCGCGAGAGTGACATCTTGCTAACCCTAAATCTGAACGAATCGTGATGGACAGATTAGTGCAAATTGTACCGAGCACACCTCTTGCGAACTATATATTAAGTTTATATAACATTACAAATAAACATTGTCATTAGATATCTAGATTTATTGTTGAAATATTAAAATAAATCTCAATAAATTTACATCGTATTGTCCGTATCTTATTGTTTATATATTTTACACTATTTTTTTTCTACATAAATGGCTTTAAAAGCGTGTTCGCTCGTCTCATAAAAATACTAAATACGTATCGCTCATAAAGTTTACTTTTACGCAGTTAAATGCTGTCATAAATAGAATTATTTGTTTGTGCAATAAAATCGTCCAACTGTTCCGGAAAAACGTATGTAAGTGTATATTGTATCACTATTTTTTATTGTATTTGTTTATGAAGTATCAAGAATGCTATTAATTTTTATAACAAAACACAAAGTGTAAATTAATTGATGAGGGCGTCGTTTCTTTACGGAAGGTGTCATTAAATATTAGAGTGGACTTGTAAAGTAACGTCCACTTTAATATTGAATACAAGTGATTTAAATAAATAGAACTTATCCTGTTTCCTTTTGATTTTGTCAACCGTCAGTCAACCCCAGTCTCTGAGATTATTACTGGTATTTTCAAGTAAGTTCAAAAAATTTCTAAAATATGGCGGCTTACCTGTTTCGATCTTTTCAGAGAGTTTTTGTGTATCTCAGAATTCTAGTTCCATTTTATTCTGAACTACTTCAAAAATATATAATAATCTAAACATATCACGAAATATGTCTCCAATACTGTATGTATAATATTGCATGTATCAGACAACAACCCAAGCCGAGGTGTGCCGTGCACCCTTAAGTTAGTTGTCAAATAAAATCGGCTGACTGCCTTAAGCGCTCGCCTTAGTAGTCCGGTGAAGTTGTTAAGAACGTGCTAGGTCAATAGCATAGTCAGTTCGAAAAAAAAATTCTCCAATATTGTACAATATAGAGTCAAAGAACGCAAATTTATGAATACAAAACAAAAGAAACAATATAACAATACAAAAACCAGAAGTTTTTGGCGGGATCTTGAAATGTCATGTAGTGATTTTTATATCTTATTCATAATCTTGTGCTATTTAGCTATATATTTTGTAATATTGTACATAATATAGTTTGTTTTTTTTTTAACTTTATTTTTGACAACCAATGTTTTAGATTATTACTGCCATTGTCAAGTAGTTAATAGTATTACAAGTTCTTCTTCCATTCCATTTTTGGCAACCAGTCTTCTAGTAGACTATTACTGCCATTGTCAAGTGAGTATCGATATTACAAGTTTCTTGATATAATTTCAATGAACTAACAAGATGGTGGCCATCTTGTTAGAACTTTCCATGGAGTTTTTGTGGCATCTCAGAATTCATGGTCCGTGGTATTATTTTCCATTCACTTATGCACAATAAACAAACTATTTTACCTAAAACACCACCGATTTTACACAATATAGAGTCCAGTAGCACAAGATTATGAATAAAAAATAAAATCCACTACATGACAGACCAAGATCCCGCCAAAAACTCCCATAGTTTGGTTATTGTGCACAAGTGATGAGGATGGGAGATAATACCGCGGAACATAGATAATAACTTGCCACAAAAACTCCCTGGAAAGTTGTAACAGGGCGGCCACTATCTTGTTAGTGCATTGAAATGATCGCAAGAAACTTGGAATAATACTACCTTCTCGACAATTGCAGTAGATAATTATCTACTGGAAGATTGGTTGCCAAAAATTAATTAAAAAGAACATCCCGCCAAAAATTCTTACAGAAAAGCTATAAAAACATATATAGATTATGAATAAATAAACATTTGAATTAATTATCTATATTAAAAGTCAAAATGATTTATATATTCAATGAAATATAAATATATCATGTAGTTAATACTACTAAACGAAAATAATTAAATTTTTAACAAAATTAACGGGTGACATTATTTAACAATTAGGCTGAATTAACTATTGACCTTTGTCTCTAGATATAAAAAGAATACAAATTTATATCGTAATTTCGAAATTTCAACTGCATCTATGATTAAATCTCGAGAACGCATTTCAAATACGCGAATTAATAACAAATATAATTAAATTTTGCAATACTGTCAATTATAGTTACCGATATTATTATATTCAACTTGTTATTAAGTTAACGGTTGAATGAAGATTGGAAGTTATTTAAGGAGTTCCATACAGGGTTTGATAGTAGTAAATATTACCAAGCTACGCCATTTCAATACATATTAATCCGTTTACCGTTTCTCGAATTTTGATATAACGTTTAAAAACATGTGAACGTGCTTAGAGACAAATACTCTTTTTTTCTTCTTCTTTGTTTGATCAACCAGTAAGTTTAATTGAATGATTGAATTCTTTCATATCTTATTTTATCTTATCTTAATCTTAATTTATCCATCTGCCACTAAAAGTTTTGTCCAGATCGGTTCACTCAATTAACCCGGAGAAATGCTTTAATTCTATTTATATGTACACACTAACTTTTGATCGCGCCTTCGCTGGCTTTAATACAGTAAAAGATATTTTCCTATCGCTCTGGGAGAGTACTTTTTTTATGAAATGTACCTTATCTCCTTTTCTGTACTCCTCACCACGTTAATGCAATATTTCATGATGAAAAAGTTAATATTTTACACACCTAGAGGATGAAATTTGATAAATGCTGAAATAAGTGTGTGTATTATCCTAGATTTTAAGTCAATAAGTGAAGATTTTTTGTCTTTCAATCGATCTTTACAACTATGGTTTATTATATCCTTAGGGGTTGAATTAAAAAATGGGTTCTTAGAGAGACTCTACGCCATAAAGATACTTCGGCCCAAATTCTATATTTCTAGCAATCGTTTCGGCTATCCATTGATGAACCAATTGACTAGCTTAATTATATATATAACTAGTTTCTGTCCGCGACTTCGTCTACGTGGAATAGTTAGCCAACACTTAGCAAAAGCTCCTAAAAGGCAAAAAGGCCCGATTTTGAAACATTATTTATTGGTGATCAGCTCTTATTGGTCTTATCGTTATAATAGATAGCTTATAGCTTTCTTCGATAAATAAGCTATTTGACACAGAAAGAATTTTTCAAATCACCATTTTAACCATCACCATCAGCAAATTACCATTAGTTCCTGAGAGTAGCACGTTCAAGCAAACGAACTCTTCAGCTTTATAATATTAGTATAGATTTATTTATTGTATTTAATTCTGTATACATTTCTAAGATTGTATGACATATATAATATCTAATTAATATAAATGTATACAATAATAATGACTTAATACAATAACATTGTCGTGACATGCAAAGTATATTCTCATAACGTTGATAGATTGAATGTGTTTCACATAAATTCATAATCGAATCTGTCATTAACGAGTGCCCGATCGGCGTGATTTAGTTGAGAATATTTGTCGAATTTACACGTTTAAATTTTATTGAACGAATATTTGTACTCTTGTAAAACCTTAGTCAAAGCGTCAACTAGGCTCATGACTGACGATAAACGAGGGCCATTGTCTTGAAGCAACTTTTATGTCTCAGGAGTCTCAGTCCATTCTCTTACTGTCTGTCGTAGGCATGTAAATATAAGGTTAGAAACACTAAAGTATTTATACACATGTATAAAAATTTTGGGGTGTAAGGAGTGTCGAATAACATCATAAGACTTGAGACACTCAAGCCAACCTCACCTACATGTGGTGCACCCTGCTGAATAACGAACGAGGCAATGGCGAAAGCGGGGTGGTAGGGTTTTACAGCCTGACTGGGTCGCAACCACCATGTATACGGCGAAAAAGCCTGTCATAGTGATTCGCTTCTGCAGGCCGCGTTTCGGAATCAGCCTGTGCATATCCAGCTTTTCGAAGGCCTGCATGACAGTGGCGACCAGCGATGGATAGTGTGTCACTCGGTGGTCGCCATTGTTTTTGGACTGTACTGTGCTTACCATCAGGCATAGTGCAGTCATTTTGCAATGCTACTATAATATAAATATATATATATATATATATTAAGCAAGCACTAATTTAAGTTTAGAAAACATCAATTCTTTCTTTGGCGTAGTGATTACTTGCAAACTGTATCACAAGTGTCGAATGGCCAAAGTTTAAATTATACCTATATGCACAACACAAAACAAATGTGGAATGTCTTATGTACGTACTAATGAAGATGCTGCCTTACATGGTAACATACTAAATTTTGTAGGAACTGGTTCTCAAGTCCAACCGCCGGAAGACGACGTTTTTGTCAGTGAGATTATTTTTATACTTTATAGGTTTTACCTTTTGACACCAAAACCCGCTTTACATGGCGCTTAAATTCGCAATCCGGCAAATCGGTAATATCCCTTGGGTTTTTGTTGTAAAATCTAACACTATTTCCCAAGACTATTCCACTATTTGTCTAAGACGGTAAACACGGTAAACCTAGAGAGAACTAGATCTCAAGTACAGCTGCCGGAACACAACACGATCATGCTTTGTATGCTCTGTTATTCCATCGAGATTTTTTTCCTTAAGAGGAAAGAGGTTTTCAATTGCTTAAAAGTATTGCATAGTTCGACCTATATCGATTAAAGGGTATCTGAATCTACTATCGTTGAAAAAAATCGCTTCGATTGAACTAACTCAGACTTTATAGCTCTTTATGTTAAAATTGTAACAATTAAAAAGTCTTTCAGCGTTCACAGTATTTTTTTCAATTTAATTGTTTTCGCACCAGTGTATTCAGAATTAGCAATATAAAGGGAGAGAGACGAGCATTTGATAGGAATCACTTCCCTTGACCAGTTACCTGAGCATTATCAAGAGCATTCAAGAGAGTCGTGGTAATTTCAGAGTCCGTTAAATGCCTTGAGATTAATGATTACAAGCTTAATAAAATTATCAAACGATTTGATAGCAGACTTCTTCTCCATTAGGTCCAAAAGATTGAAGAGCATATACGAAGATCGTTACAAATCACTATATGCCCTAGTTTCTTCTTACTTAAGCTGGGGCAATCATGAAGCAGATGTTTAAAGTTTTGCACAGATGTGTTATCGCAAGGGCAGGTGTTATTGTCAATTATTTTAAAGCAATCATTGCTTACAATACATGGGGAAGGAAACTCCAATAGATGTACGTATTTTACAATATCCTGCAATTTGAGTAAACGTGTGATAGTGTAATCACTCTGAGGGAAGATTTTATATATAGCATGTCAAAGCTAGCCTGTCAAAGGTAAAGCTCCTGGAACTCCTATCGATCAAAAAAACGGATTCATCAGTCGGTTTATTTATCTTTTAGAGTGAAAGCCTCTTTAGTCGCATTGAGCGATATTTTTTTGACAAGAGATAAATTAATAATTTCGCGTCATGAAATGCTAGTAAGCGTGACCGATTGTACTGTGCTTGTGTCAGACTAGCGTTGCGTAGTATAAGAGCCTGTGTACATGATATTTTGTATTGAAATTGTGTAGGCCACCATATGTTTGATGAATTGATAAAATGTATAAAAAAGTATATAATTGTTATTCGGAGTACCAATAGATGTGAAAAAGAGACAAATATCAATTTACATATTACGAAATTTCAATAATTCACACCATATGAAATTTAAAAATTCAAAAGAGTACATAGTCTAAATTCCAATGTTTTGAATTTTTGCTTCTGTCGACAGTCCTTATGCCTCGACTTTTTTTAAACGACCTGCCGTGGCAGAATCTACAAACATCTATAAGAAATATCGAGTGCACCCAGTTTAAAAAGAACCAACAAATCATAAATCA
Source organism: Antheraea pernyi (assembly GCA_015888305.1). Taxonomy (NCBI): domain Eukaryota; kingdom Metazoa; phylum Arthropoda; class Insecta; order Lepidoptera; family Saturniidae; genus Antheraea; species Antheraea pernyi. Next base: position 17,978 of record MU160268.1, read on the forward strand.
CATAATTATAACATCAATTAATATTTCTGTAATCTGAGATTGAACGTTTAAAAGCGCCTAATACGGTGGCGCTAATCGCTTATGTCCGTGAATAGATAAGAACCAATTGAACTACCTCGAGTCAGGTTGGAGTTGCCAAACCAATGTGAATTTCATTAAATTATATTAATAGAACGTTACAAACTATTGTTTATTGCATTATTGTGTTTCAACTCGAACTCGGCCTTTGATATTTATTACATCAAAACATGATTATATCAATGCAGTGGTAGCTTTTATACTTTATAAATAGCCAAATGCAATGAATGCTTTTTTGAGGTTATACTTATTTAGCGCGTTTGGGAAAAATGATGTGAGTGAATTGTTACAAATGCGCGCGCACACTGACACCTAAATACGACACCATGAAGTTGGTTGGTAATTGTGTGTCAAGTTATCATGACAACTCATAACTGTATTCAAGATAATTTAGTTTTATAACAGTAGAGGAAAAAATATTCATATATATATATGATTTTAAATTATACGTGGCGGTGAGTAACAGTTTATTCTGAAAATTCGTAATAAAAGCGTTTTTTTATATTATAAAATTGTATGTAGTTTTATAAATTTGAGGTTATCTGTCGAATTGTATTATTTTTATTTGTTTAGTTTATAAATTATTATTATTACTTTAATAGTAAGCCCGGCGGACGTTGCCCCGCCTTGGTAAATTATATACCTAAACCTCTCTCATGAATCACTTTATTTACTGGTAAAAACGCACGAACATTCGTTCAGTAGTTTTTGAGTTTATCACGAACAGACAGATAGACAGACGGGGCAAAGGATTTTGTTTTATAAAATATAGTGATAGTGATTATTTGGTGAATAGCTTCTACTATTTCTTTTTGGTATCTTACTTGATTCTGTATACAGAGATATAGAAAATAAATTTTACAACCTTTTTAATTTAATAATATTTCTAAATTATAGTATTTTAAATTAAAGCGTTATCAATGCATTTATTTAATTTTTTTAAGCTAAAGAAATGTAGCTTCTTACATGCGTATTTAAGTACGCATATACGTTGTTTTAAGATTATGTTTTCTTAAATTAATTGTATTTGTTTAAAGTATGGAACATCATTCTATATACTTAGAGATCGGTATAATTACCATAGAAAGTGTAAGTCATACAGTTAGCTAAGCCAGATTGAAATAATAGTGAGGACGATATGGAGCGATATGAGGTCTGAGGTATTTATCGAAAACTGAATATCACGAACGAGCGCCGAAGTGTGAATGCCTACGCGAGCAAGTCATCATGCGCGCCTTTATCATATGATAAGTTCCTTATGTTAAAGTCGTTCATTATGAGGAACTAGCTTTTACTCCCAGATTCACACGCGTTAATGATTGATAGACTTGACCGATCCTTCGGGAACAGTCCGTTTTTTCAAGTAAAAGGAACTTTATTTTCTTTATAGTACTTCTGAGAATGTCTTTGGAAACTTTAATGGTGATAGTAAGGATGAGGATTTAATACTAGCTGATTCCCGTGACTCGATTTGTATCGTTTATCTTAACAACATATATTTCTACTGACGAAATACAAATACAACAACGCTTGCCCTATTTTTGATATTGAAATTAGACATATTTTCATACAGGGCTCAAAAATGTTAATCTAAATGTGTGGAACATTATATATTAAATATTTAAATACTAAATATAGTCTTGTGTCGAATAATAATTAAATAAAACATTAAGGGCCAAGATTATATTTCCAAGATACAGTTTGACAACAGAAAACTGACAAGATTTTCGCGTCAAGCAAAATTGTACGTCTAAATCCAGCCAACACTATGGCGCCAGTGACGTCCAGTCTCGTAATATGGTAGATATGAACGACTGCGAAGTGGGCACGGGTCAGCTAGTAATATATAAAGTCGCAAGAAGGAGTTTGAACCAGTAGTCCGGTGAAGCTTTAAAGACATTGCCAGGGCAATAGCGTAGTCAGTTCGAGAAAAAAAAGAGTTTTAACCAAACTATATTATATACGTAAAACACGACCAATATTACAACATATAGGTAATAACATATAGCTAATAACATAGAGGCAACTAATACAAGATCTATACATATAATAAGAATGTAAATCTAATGTCCGTCTGTACTTTTTAGATTTTTGAAAAAAAAAATTTTGCAAGTATCTTAAAATAAGTAATCAAATACATTTTAATCATTTTAAGAAATGTCTCTTTGTTTATCGGTCTGTTTGTTTTTTAGAACATGCATCACTTCTAAAGTAAAATTATAAAGCATATCGTCAAGTAAAATTACGTCTTTGTTTCATTAAAATCGATTCAGTCTATCAAAACTTATTGTAATTTTAATGTTGACGGGACTTAAGTATGAGAGAAATCTAGATCCCATCAAAAACATAAATGTGAAATGAGAGCCAAGTTCAACATTATGATATATACCTTGGTTGTTGACTTCAACGACAAAATAAGTGAGATCTAAATGGGTGCCAAGTTCAATGGTCAGTCCTGAAATTTATTTATAATAACATAAAATATGTTATAATAACTTAAAATACTAATTATTGTCAACGCAGTTAAATGAGTTTAAGCAAATCATAACCAATATAGTCTTATTATCATAACAATATAACGATGAAGGTCTGCCGTTGCGCGCGCATTAGTAAAAAAAGAAATGGACAGAATTCGTTTTTTTAGTTTAATTCTTAGATCTTATCTAAAGAAAATGATTAGGGTAGCTTCATTTAATATAATGTTATTAAAGTTTGAAGAAATTACAATTTTTGTAAACAATACACGTTTAGCGATATATGTCTTCCGTAGAGAAACGAGGCAAACGTTATAGTATTTATGTATGTCTGTACAAGTATATTTCGCTAAGGTAATAAACGATACGCGGGAATCAGCTAATAATAAATCTTTATCCTGGGTTTGTTTGTTACACTTTCACTATTAAGCCAATCATCGTTAAATTTTGTATAGATGTTCTTGGAAGTACAGAAAAGGAAATACCTTTCACTCGGAGTAAGAGTACTGTTCCCAAAGATTAAATCTACATTAGAGCGAGCGTAGCTGAGAGCAAAAACTAGTTCCTCATAAAGCAGGACGATTTTATAACAACGGAAAAGTCGGATTTCAACTTATGAAATTTTAAATGAAAAAATTGTATCAATTTTCATGGGGATGGGTGAAACGCTATTGAAGTTTGTATATTTTTATTGTATGTTCGTAGATTGTCTGTCTGTTTGTTATTCGTTTACCACGAAACCTCTGAACCAATCGCAATAACATCTAACGTTGAAGTGGCCTGTAGTAAATATTCTACTTAGAATAATAGGATACTTTTAACAACAAAAAAATGAAATCCGAAATGAAATCAAAGTGGACGAACCAACCAACTGGTGGTTAATCTAAAACAGGGTGCGGTAAACTCGAATATAAGCAAATTTTTTTTTATAAAAAATCATTTACCAAATATATATAAACGCATCAATTCAAATAAGGCGCTTAGTAATGTCAAAACTACCACCAGTTCAAACAACAACCCAGCATATATATCGAGAAGAATCGGCAAGAAACTGAATCGAGTTTAGAAAGGCTGCATCTATTTGTATATATGTAATGTTAGAATAAGGTTTGTTTTACTGAGGGGGACAGCAGCTGAGATAGACACCATATTCCTACTACAAAAACAGACAGTTCGAGCGATTTATAATATGGGACCTCGCGAATCCTTAAATACTAAGTTTCAGGTATTCGGAAACTTAACTCTGCCCTCCCAATATATTTTTGATGATATAATGAATGTCCGCCAAGACTTAGATACGCTGGATTTAGTAGAAGACCAACATAATTTAACAATAAATTGTCGTTCCATCGTTAAGCCGGTTTTAAAGTATAATAAGTATATATAGGGTGGATCAATATGGGAATGATGATGACGGCTGGAAATGACGCACTACTCTGTGCATCAATTAAAAACGAATGTAGGCATATCTATATATTTTGTAGAAATATATATGGTAAAATATAAACCGGATCGTGTTTTTGCCGGTTCTTCTCGATGAGTGGGTTGTTTGTCCGTACCGGTGGTAGTTTTGACGTTCATAAGCGCCTTCTCAGGGCCTAGATTGGATAAACTACTTTGAAAGAAAATGTTTGAAAAATCGTACTCAAAAATGAGAATTTTTGCTAATAAAAATTTTCATATAAAAAGTGAGTAAGTGAGACAGAAAATAATAGAGAGATTTTCAAAAATATTCACAAAATTTACAGAGTGACGTTCGGTTATTCGGTTGCCATTTCATGACATGGTCGTAGTGTAAATATTTTCTCTGTAATTATCGTGTAAAGCCAGGGCGAGCAGCTAGATTCAAATAATACACAGTGATTTATAATCCCCTGGTATCATGTCTTTCAAACGCCGAGTATTTTCATTTCGCGCCGTCCTGTCATAGACGATAAAACATAGATATACATAAAACTAGAATATCAGATCAAAGTGTACAACATAATAATAATAATGACAACCGGTTAGAGTCCCACTGGTGGGTCTGAGGACGCTTCACTAGGGAAAGTACGGTCATGACCACCAAGATAGCCTAAAATGTATTGGCGATTAGAAACGCCGGTAAATTCAAAGTTACATTTTTATCCTTCATACGGTGGTACTACATGAACATTCCTTCGGTTTAGGTTTGCTCACGATGTTTTGCTTCACCATCACTTGACAGTGTTACTAATTTTAACTGTATATATACATATTCTTAGAAATTAGCAACGACAATGTAAAAGGCATGGAATATATATTCGATTCGATAACACACTCGACTAACACAAAAACTCTTGATTACCATAAGCAATCTACAATATTGCTTTTTTTTGATAGGCTAATTTATTTTTGGTCCTGGTGGATTGAAGTACCATTATTCTTTTTTATAACCTATTAATATTTATATAATCAACTTATACCCTTTTTTCTATTACTAAGAGTATTATTTATTTAACCCGGTGACGCTGTGAAGGCCCATCAGGTCGATAGCGTAGTCAGTTCGAAAAAAAAGTATTATTTATTATAATTCTTATTTGATATAAGTGTGATATAAGTGATTTGATGAAGTGCGACCACCGAGTGACACACTATCCATCGCCGGTCGCCTCTGTCATGCCGGCCTGCGAAAAGCTGGATATGCACAGGCTGATCCCGAAACGCGACCCGGAGAAGTGAATCACTATGACGAATTTTTTCGCCATATACATGGTGGTTGCGACCCAGTAGGGCTGTAGAACCATACCACCCCGCTTTCGCGATTGCCACGTTCGTTATTCAGCAGGGTACACCACGTGCAGGTGAGGTTGGCTTGAGTGTCTTAAGTCTTAGATGTTATTCGATACCCCTTACACCCCATACATACATATACATAATTTTATAAAGATCAATCAATCAGTTTTTGCCTTAAATCCCGACAAACAAACAAGCGGACGAACAAAATGAATTTAACGTTAAATTCGCGATCGGTAGCGTTTACAATAGACATATATCACAGAATTAAAAAAGAAATAAAATGTACATACAGAACTACAAATTTATTAATATAGATACTGTAATTTTACATTTCATTAATTAACACACATAATTAGTTACTTTAAAATAGTAAAAGTGAGGCTCGAAAAGTATAATGAAATAAAATGTAGTACGTATTTGTTGACCGTTCTAGTATACTATTCATCATTGTTAAAATATCGTCCGAGTTGCGTGTGTGATATCTAACGTAAGAAATTCTTTAAAGCAATTAACTCGGTGTTCGCTATTTGCATACGTCGAGATTAGACCGTGTTACCGCTTCATTTACAAGATATGGGTCTTTCTAATGTAAGTGGCAACGACTAAAGGTCCTAATTGGGTGCGACCGACGTTCCACATATGTAGCGTATCGTCATAGTGTCTGGATTGGGTGTACTCCGTCTCGGAATCTGGCAGCGTATTTCCAAACATATGAAGCCAGTCACGTCAATTTTAGTTCATAAATAAGGCAAGTGAAGTCGGTTCTTCAAATCTATGTGTCTATCACTACATATTATAAAAGGAAGTCCTCTGTCTGTTCGTGATAAACTCAAAGACTACTGAGCCAATTTTCATTTTCATAATTTGTCAAGTTATTTGGGAATTGCTTAAAATATAACGATAATTGTTGGAAGTGTCGGAAAAAGTCAAGCCGCCTGGGAGATTTTGTCGAAAACGCTGCCTATAGTCCCTTTGGGATATAACAAAGCCATTTTGATAATAGATGACGCAAACGAAGTTGTGGGAATCAGCTAGTTATACTATATTCCGATATACTGTAGTCGACAGTAGGGATTCCCAAGGTAGTCGCTTCCGATTCGGTTTGCCAGAATTCGATAAAAACGAACTGATTTTGGGGGTCGACGGGGTCTAAAAATCAACCCGTATTAATTAACACAAGTTTTCAAATAAGAACTTTCAAGATTCTTTATAAGTTTTGTTACGTGTATCAATTTGTTTGCGGCTTTACAGGCAACATATGTCGGCTTAGTAAAATAAAAATACGTGCGTAGTCTCGTGATAGCGTTTATTCTCGTTTTTCAAAGGACTGTTAAATTGTAACGGACTCAGAGCTTTGCCCTGATTGGGTCGTTCGCGTAGATGCCACGCTCCGGGTATCGCCGTCTTGATTTGAAGCGTAAACACAATTTATAGAGATAAGATTTTATAGCAATGTGGTCATTGGGTCTGAGGTATCAGTTAATTTTGGAACAGGGGAACCCTTACCCAAAATAGTTTTGGAATCTCTGTTCTAAGATAAAAACAGCTTGATGGCTTTTTAACATACGACATATTGTTAGATTCCATAGCATAGTGGCTTTTTCTAAGTCGAGTTCGTCGTGCACTTGAGAGCCAAACTCTCTCGGTGTTATTACAAAAAAGTTAAATACGTATTTAACCCTGGCTTTAAAAAAAGCGTCATATTAAATTCACCGCGGTCGCTGAATATTCGCCATCTTGCTCTTTCGTCTCGCTTTGTTTACGTTAGGTTAGACTGGTGTAAATTCCCGACAGTGGGTGGGGACGCCCGCTGTTATGGATGGGAACCCGTGGAGCGAAGCACGGACCACGGCCGCTGCTTCTAGAGGAAGCACGAGGGTGCTTGACACCCTCGAGACGTAGGTCGACCCGCTGACCACCTGCGGGCGACCCGAGCGCGTGACAAGGCGCGGACAATACTTGCGCAATACAAACCCTGGTTACATTTCGCGCTGTGCGGCCGGTGGGGTTTTAGCCAGTATGAGTCGTGGGATCACCCTCCAGCTGTTGCCCCAGTTCCCAATGGCAGCTGGAGGTGTATCCTATGCAGAATTTTCCCCAACTAAAAAAAAAAGATTAGAAGACTTGTGAAAAAGGATAACGCGAACTTGCCTCGGGCGAGCGCGGTAAATTTATTAGGAAACTTTTTTAAACCAAGTATTTAATACGTATTTAACTTTTTTGTAATAACACGGTCTAGGTATACCGTGCTTGTCATCTTAGACCACACCGTCATTTACCATCAGATGAGATAGTGGTCAAACGCCAAAACCTAAACCACAATTGTATGTCACTAGACAAGTCAAGTTACATCTATATTTGTTATTAACCTTGTTTAATTTAAATTGAAGTTCGATTATTTACGCAATATTTCTGTAAAGATATATTTTTTAAACAAACTACAATTAATCGTAGGAAACGCGTGACTTACGATCAAAGTGTGATCAAAGAGTTAAACAAGATCTGGCTAACGATTGACGCGTGACCAAATAGTAACAGCTAATACCTTAGAGACGTGACTACAGAACGAAGTGTGATCAAATAGTTACGACTCAAACTTAAATAACTACAAAAAAACCACAGAATATACATTTTATAAAGTGGAAACTTCTTTAGACGCGTTGAGTGGTATTTTTTTGGCACGGGATAGACTTCTGATTTCGCATCATGACATGCTAGTAAGCGTGACCAAACGTAGTGCGTCAGGCTAGCGACGCGTAGTATAGCGGCTTGTATCTTGTAATATTGATATTTTATATTGAGCTTGTGCAGCACATCATATGCTTGATTTATTTATTTATTTATTGAACACCAACACAATGTACACTGATTATTATTAAAATAATACACGCACAATTTGTAACGGTAAGTGTCATCGTAATTAGAGGTGTAGACTGCATGCTTAGTCTGACAATGAGCAAACAGTTAAGGTTACAAATTGAAATTAAGATATTCACTGAGTTTAGTTAATATTATACATTACGAAAATTAATTCCGTAAACAAACTCAAACAAAATTTGGAATATAGTAGCAAATCATTAATAGACATTATAATAATTGTTAGCTGTCATACATGATGGAGGCAGGAAAAAAAAACATTACATCTGAGAGCAATTTCAGATTTCAAGCAGAATTTTATATGATCAACTGGAAAAATTAAAATGAAAAGAAATAAAAAAAAAATCTATTATAATGAGTATACGGGCAATAACAATTAGACAATTTCTCCTTTTAGTTCCTTTCTAAACATGGCGATGTTTACTGCGAATAAGTCAACATTTGTATTTTGTTTCGATGTACTGTTAAACTCACGAGTTAATCTATTAAGTGGTGCGTTTTTACCTAGGTTAGAATTACTGTGAGTTTCTTTGATGATACTTATAATTCTTGTAGATCTAGGGAGTCTCGTGGGTATAGCAAAGTTGAGGTTTGACAGGAGATAGGGAATTAAAATGTATATAATTATTACTCCGAGTGCCAATGAATGTGAAAACCAGACTTATGATAATAATATACGAATAATTACAATTTAAATATTGTTATTCACACTATATTAATTAAAAAATTGAAAAGAGGACTCGGTGATTTCATTCTTTTGAGTTTTCACTTCTTACGGCAGTCCTTATAACTGCCTCAACTTTTTTAAATATAATTAGAAGGAAATCTCAACGTCTTCTGAACACAGTACGTAAACGACACAACACAACACGTACGGTGAAACAAACAACACACCCTTATCTTGTAGTACGCAGTTCCGCCCTCATATATCTGTCGACCGGTACCTTTGAGAAATGTTCGTTCGCTCTTGTCTGAGCTCTGTTCAAATTAGGCTCGGCGCACAACGCATGTTATTTTTACTTGAACAACTATCTACTTGCATGTTGAAAATTAGATTGTATAGTGATAAATACTTTACTAACCTGAAAGTTGTTCGACGCAAGATAAAACTTATCAATTTTATTATGTACTAACTAATGCCCGCTGCGTCGCTCGCGTTATTGTAGATTTCACCTATTCCTGCGGAGTAGAAAATACTTCTTTCTATGTATTTTTCTAAACCCATGGGATGAGTGGTTGAGGCGTGAAAGAGTAATAAGGGGTGTAAGAGGCGTCGAATAACATCTAACACTTGAGACACTCAAGCCAACCTCACCTGCACGTGGTGCACCCTGCTGAATAGCGAACGAGGCAATGGCGAAAGCGGGGTGGTAGGGTTCTACAGCCCTACTGGGTCGCAACCATCATGTATATGGCGAAAAAGTTCGTCATATTGATTCGCTTCTCCGGGTCGCGTTTCGGGATCAGCCTGTGCATATCCAGCTTTTCGCAGGCCGGAATGACAGCGGCGACCGGTGATGGATAGTGTGTTAATTGGTGATCACCATTGTTTTTGGATTGTACTGTGCTTACCATCAGGCACAGTGCAGTCACTTTGCCGTGCTACAATGAAAAACAAGCGAACTCAAATTTGGATTTATAATAATTTTTTAGGATGTTTACCAATTATCAACTGACTCTTTAATACCCAATTCTTACAGAAACACAATAGAATGTTCGATTACGCGTTTCAATCACTAATTTCGAATCGAAATTCCAGTACTTTTAAATTAAAAGACCAATTATTGTAATTAAATCCTTAGTAAAATTTATCAAATCCTACTCTCTCATAGAAAATCAATCCGTGTCTTTAACGCTCAACAATATATTCAAATCAAATATGTTGGATATTTCATAAATGAAAATATATTTGGCGATAAACAGTCGTAGTTGAGTAATGGCAGTAAGCCTGTACTACTGAGTGGACAAGTCTATACATATCATCTGTCTCTCGGGTCCTCTCCGTCGTCTCCTTCTGCGAGGAAGTCATCGCCAACCTTCGCTTGCCACGCCTGTTCGTTTGCGAACACACTGCGCGGTGTCCTCATCAGCGCCGCACTTGTGGCGTACGGCGGTTGTTTCCCTGCGAGTGATCTGGTGTAGGTACCACCCGAAACAATCGTGTCCCAGTGATTACCTGCATCAGTCGAAACGTCACAGAGCCCCGCTCCCTGTTACAATTCCGCGGGACCGGGCGAACGGCGTCAATTGAGTAGTGCGCGTGCGCCAGATCCTGTCTCTACCGCTCCATAACCGCTTTTCCGCTCTATGATTGGGAGCTGGAAGCTCCCATTTCTCTTCCTCGTCGTGTACGAGTTCACGGCAGCAAGAATTCCCGCCCCCAGCTCCTCAGGGTAGAAAGCCGGGCCAGTCAAGTTACAGTAATACAATTTCTGTTTATTCCGGAATTTAAATGGACGTGCGTGGTGGTGATCTTTATTTATTTGTAAAATATCGTATTAAGCGAAATACTTAACAGATATGTAGGAAAAGCATAAATAATTGGTAAGCTTCTAATAGAACAGTAGATTAGGACGAATTTTGAGATTGTACAATATTTGAATCAGTATAATGAATTTTTATATCATATAAAGAATCATATTGTAAGAATGAATGAATTCCTTGAGTATCGGAATATTATAGCTTGAATATTTTTCAATGGAAATCTACAATATATATTATGCCCTATTAAAGTATGCCGGGTAAACATCCAAGTATCAGTGACTAATAGATTAATTGGATCTGAATAGCAATTAATCAATTATCTAATTGAAACAACTCCGCCTACTACGATGGCTTGACAGACTTTATTAAAAGGAAGTGCCTTACAAAATCATTACATAGTATAAAACAAAGTCCCCAACCGCGTCTGTCTGTTCGCGATAAACTCAAAAACTACCTAACGGATTTTGATGCGGTTTTCATCGGTGCATAGAGGGATTGATGAGGAACGTTTTAGTTTTTTTTTTTATTTCATAAGTGGCAAACGAACAGGTGGGTCACCTGCTGTTAAGTGATAACCACTGTCCATGGACACCAACAACACCAGAGGAGTCGTAAGTGCGTTGCCACCCTTTAGGAGGAAGGGATTAGGGGAGGGATATGGAGAGGAGGAGAGGGCAGGGGGGTCTTCAAAGTACAACTCTAGGTCACAGGGAGAGGGAAGGGGGTTAGGTTTTCGTCACGTAATCAATATCATCTGAAGGAAATCTCATGCTTTTAAAACTCACAGGCAACAACACTGACGTACATATACCAAGACATCAGCTTTTATAACCTTATATACATAATATTTTTTTAACGTTCTGTTTACAAAAAATGATTAAAAATCGTATTTATAAATTACCACGTGAAAACTGGAGGGTCACTGAGGGTGGGAGGGGGTTAAAAAGTTATCAAATATGGGTTACGTAGTTTGGGTACGTTCCGTAAGATGTAAATTTATCGCCAAGCCCCCGTTGATATGTCACGGCAGCTTCACTTGAGAGCCAGTGTCTTCTAGGTCTAACTTGTTTACTACCTTAGAATATATCGTCTTTTAACAAACGCTAAAACCTATAAAATATGAAAAAAAGCAAATGCGAATCTCCATGGAGCAGATTCTATAGACGTCTTAAAATCGCGACTTGAATAAACAATTCGAACAAGATAACAGTCGCATGTGTTATCACCCACTTCCGGTGCCGCTACGTCACATCCAAGATCCGAGATATACAACGCGACGCGACCACTAGCCATCACCATATTAAATATATATAATAATGAATTAATATGATTTTATTATATAGAATTGAATTATTACTTAAATAACATTAATTTGATCGTTATTATTTTTGTGTTACTTCAATTATTTTGCAGAATTATGAATAAATAGTATTTGCTTTGACTTTCATAGTTCGGCATACAAGGCAAGATGTCGCTGATCTACATATCGAAACACTAATAACACATTTAGAGGTACATAAATAAAAATAATTATATAAAAAATTTCTATAGGTTAAATAAATAACATTAATTTATTCATTATTTATTATTTTTGTGTTACTTAAATTATTTTGCGGAATTATGTGTAAATAGTAATTGCTTTGACTTACATTGATCAGCCTTTAAAAGGCAAGATGTCAGTAATATTTACGCATTTTTGTGTACAAATTGTAAGGTGAAGCCCAAATAAATAGTGACAGTACCTACGAAGCGTTTATTGACATTCCAGACCGCATCGACTCGTAACGTATTTTGTCAGACCGACCGGACTACTTGCGTATTTTGTAACACATGTATGCACCGAGCCTTATAAATTTACTTGATATCTGGTCTTGTTAAACAAGCTGTTTTGTTACTAACTAGATCAATAATTATTACGAATTTCTTTTGTACTTTAGTATTGTTAAATTGCCAATTTGAGTTTTAATTTCAAATAAGGACAGTAATTAACGTAACGTAAAAACATTTATATACTTTTTAAATGTATTTAGAAGTTAAAAGTTAACTAAGGGCGTACCATATTCCAACATTAATTATATTACATTTTAGGGGTGTCAAATAACATCTAAGACTTGAGACATGCTGAATAACGAACGAGGCAATGGCGAAAACGGGATGGTAGGGTTTTACAGCCTGCCGGTTACAGCCGGTCGCAACCATCATGTATATGGCGAAAAAGCCCGTCATAGTGATTCGCTTTTGCGGGTCGCGTTTCTGGATCAGCCTGTGCATATTGAGCTTTTCGCTGGCCGGTATGACAGCGGCGACGGCGATGGATAGTGTGTCACTCGTTGGTCGCCATTGTTTTTGGATTGTACTGTGCTTACCATCAGGCATAATGCAGTCATTTTGCCGTGCTACTACTATAAATAAAAAAATAAAAAAGGCAGTAAGAGAATAAGAAGTAAGCACAGAATGTATAGATTTTTATTATACACCAGTGAAATGAAAATATTTTCATTACTGCTCTTTCATAATCAATATAAAACCTAAATATATTTTACGATGAACAGTAGCTTTATTGTATCCGTGAGTGAATTTTTTGTCTCTCCACTCGAATACTTACTAATATTATGTACTAGCTGTACCCGCGACTCCGTTCGCGGAACCTTATGTAAATAAAAGAATAATACAATCATCTGTATTGATTGTCTATCAAGTGTATTGAATCCATTTACTTATATACTTTTCTGTCGTACTTAAGTCGCAAGCAGAAGCTAGTATACAATTATACTTATTAACGAAAAATATACTTATTAACGAAGCGTATGTCAATTTCATATGACAACCTATTTTAGAAGTACATTTTAAACTTCACCACCTACTTACTGATGGTCATTTATAAAGTACATTATTTTCACGAAATTCGTTAACATTTATCTGAATCATTCGGCTTCCACGATTTGTCCTATATTTATTTAGTTAGTTTTCAACCTGACTTTTTATGGATTGTTAAAAATGACACGATTATATTTGAAGGACTAAAGGGAAAACTGGCTAAGTTCATTTTTTTCAAAATTATTTTTTGTAGTTTATGGCCACAAAAATACTATAATAATAATATGACTAAGTATCTAAAACAAGTTTAAAACGCGCTGTGCCCCATTTTTGTTGTTGTATTTCTTCTTTAATAGTGAATAACTAGCTAAGTCCATGACTATTATAATTATTAGGCATATTTAATACAGAAAACAATTCCAAATGCACATAACATACAAAATTACCTTTCAAAATCATTAATTCAAATGTATCCAAGTCTACCAAAAAATCAAAATTTAAATTGTCATTCCTGTAAAGTTTTGTAATTGTTACTTACACAGTATTTCCTTTAGCCCTTTGTAGCGAACTGGCAATTTATATTCTCTCTGGCTTTTTTGAATATGAACGACATTCGATGTGACAGACGGATATATATTTTTCCTCAAACTACAAGTCCATAATTAAAAGTCTCGATTACAAAATCAGCGTTTAATTTATTACATACATATTGTATTGAACACGCCCCAAAACCTTCATTTTCTGTTTTACGAGAATCCCACGTTTGTCCTTCAAAGATATTCGTTCACAGCTGAACTTTGATTTCCACGTCATTGTCAAACACGGATATCATGTCTCTTAGTACATTTTATAAATGAATTTCATTAGAAATCTAACATCGCTACATACCATACATATGACGTCATTATTCTGTACTTTACATAGAACGTTATCTTGATCGATACAATTTTTCTAGGAAGATGTTCATAAAAAATTTAATAGTAGGTAGGATATCCAAACAGTTTTGATTAAAAAAACTCAATTTAAATGGGAATAGATTATAGTAAACTACCTTTTACTGGCGGCATCGCTTGTGTGAGTTTAAATTTTACCTATCACTCGGGTATAGTTTTTTTCTGGACAAAAAATTGTATTAGTAAAATTGTCTTACTATGCACTATAATACAAGCCGTTCAAACTCGATCTCCAGAGATATCAATCTACTAATGTTTGACCTCGAAGTTTTCAGTCTTTTGTTCGTCTCATATGATCATAACCGTTTACCAATTCGGTTGATTACTCTTACTCTACTTGTTAATCTAGTTCTACTTGTTATTAAATAAAGTTCAGAGTGACAACATCAGCTCTGGTAATTTGATCATGAACCGAACCAAATATTCTGGTGTTTGGAACCACAATTTTACTGTAGATGTAGGTGGTCCTAGATCAAAATGTTCATCATGGACAGCTCTTCTCGACCCACTGTAAGGCACAAGCCTCCTCCCTTTTACGCCATTCCTCTCTATTCTGTGCCAGTCTTGTCCAGGTTTTTCCCACAAGATGTATGATGTCGTTGACCCATATTGCCATTGGTCTTCCCACACTTCGCCTGCCCTCTCT
>MU160268.1:38819-56844 GCA_015888305.1 Antheraea pernyi
AAAGAGTGGGTTATGTCCGACTCGCACGGACTAAAACTCCACGGTGTACCGTCCGCCGCATTATAGGGACAGCCAGGGATCGAACCTGCTGTCTGACCTGAAAACGGCCCCTGCGGCGGCCTGGCGGCTCGCACGGACTAAAACTCCACGGTGTACCGTCCGCCGCATTATAGGGACAGCCAGGGATCGAACCTGCTGTCTGACCTGAAAACGGCCCCTGCGGCGGCCTGGCGGATGAACGCCAGGCTTCGCGATATTGGGTACACGACCAGTAGCCTCCCCTCGTCACCCTCACCCGTGCAGTGAGGAAATGGCCCCCGTCCCATCCTCTCAGGTTCGGCTACATTCCACAACGCCTGCGTACGCATAGTGAAAGTTCTGGGGAACCTTATTGGTGTTGCTATTTTAACAACGTGGTTAAACATTATTTTAAAGGCTTTTTATATTTTATAAATTTTAACGTTTGGCCATCTGTTATCGTATGACGATATAGGCTAAAGGTAGAAACGCTAGATCTATAGGCGGCTGGCTCTCGAGTGCAGCTACCGAAACACACCAAAAGGTGCATGACGACAGATTTTTTACTTACTGGTAGCTAGCCAGGCGGACTTAGAAAAAACTCTACCACCATTTCCTGATACTTTCCTTTCGCCGAAAGCACCAACTCAGTTGCAAGGATTTGAACCCACGTTCATCGACGCATGGTCTGAACACGCTATCAACTAAGTCATCCTCACATCTTCTCTTTTAGTTTTCAGTCATCTTGAATTTTGGCCCTAATTCTGCCAAGCAATCCTTACTATTAATATTAATTTTAGTTGTTTATTTTATGCTTTATTTTCTAAGGCAACACCATATCTCGTAATTTTGGGGTGTAAGGGGTGTCGCATAACATCTACAGTCAAATTTGCTGTTGTACAATTAAAAAAAATAGTGTTATTCTACGTCGATGAGAACAAATTGTTTGCGGGCGGGAATTCCCCTGACGGCAGACTACATTTGAAACCATTTCTTTATGATAACAATCTTTTAAAAATTTACTGTAATCTGTGGACGTCATTCACAACGCACAGATAACTACTGTAAACGTTGTCATCATTTGTGCATTCTTAAATCGTAAAAAATAACGTTTAACGATCATTCGTATACAAATATACACAGAAATTTATGTTGGATATCTCGGAAACAAATACTTTATTATTTCAAGCTTAAAGAAGGAGCTTAATCTAATTTTTAACACAATTTTATTAGTTTGACTTACATGCAGCAAAGTTAGTATGTACGTAATGGATTATTTATATTCCACTCTCGTAAAACTAAATATACAATTTTTATAGTTTAGTACATTATTAATAAAGAAGAATAGATTATTTTAAAATGAATACCATTAACTACCGACGCGTTGCGCGTCACGCCAGCAATATCATATATAGTTTACGAAACCAAACAGCAATATCTGGTTATCTAATACATTTTCCCGGTACGCGGTAATGCGTTTTATCGCGACGCTACGCCTTCGACGCACACGCTCCGAGCGAAAACTTTTATGACATTCCAATGAAACTATTCGTTTTAATCATACTATACTCTAAAGTACGATATTCGAGCTTCACACGGCAGTCGGCGGTGTGCCACTGACCGTAGCGGACGGGCGCTAGTCGACACTAAAATAGTTCGGGAAGAACTCGTGAAAAAACTAGAAATGGGACACAAATAACATAAATTATAACTGCTACTTTTTTATAACGTTTAATTATCAGTGTTATAAGTGATTAATTATTAAATCGATTATTTATACTGTGTTTTAAAGTGTGTTTATAAATATATTTTTTCAAATGTACGTAATTTCGAAAATTAATCTTTATGTATGATTTATCCGATATATTGGAAAAAAATCATTTTCCTCATGGCATTTAAAATGGTGAGTGTTTTATTTAATAATTCTAATAGTTTCTCGGACACGATATTTATCAAAAATAACTAATCGATTAATCGGTATTTTAATTAAAAAGTCATTATACGCGACGCCTGGTTTCTTACGAAATATAAGGCCAATTGGAATGTAAATTATGCTTAGATTTTGTTACATACTATTTAATTGCGAACCAAAATAAATAACTTAAAAACATAATTAACTTAAAAATAGTTAAGTAATTAGTATATATATACTTATGAGATGAACTTTTTGAGGCTACATTTTAATCACCTTCCAATAAGATACCTGAAAACTTTATAAGCCATTAAAAAAACGTTTTTGTTAAAATAATATGTTATGTAAACTTCAATTTTATGTAAACATGACGATATGGTATAAATTTACTATCTTAAGATAAGTTGTATTTTATGAAATAGCAACTAAAAGATCTAGCCATAAACATTACAGAAAAACCTAAGAATGTATATCATTTATAAATAGTTCAATAACAATACAGTCACGACTGAGGATTAATAGGAATAATTACATATTCATAAAATCACATTAAAAGCGATTGTAACTTCGTACAGAATAACGTAAAAGAATTGTTGTAAAATATCGCGCTGTACAATAAAATATAATGTATTTATAATGTTTTCATTCGATATCGAAAAAGAACTACATCTGTATATGGAGCTCGGGAGTAGACTTCAGGAAATCAATAAATATTTTATGCGCGAACGTTTCAATCGAACATAAAATCATGTGGAAATTTAAAGCCCCGTGAATACGAACATGAATCAATTTCTCATAATATAAATAACGATAGTCGTGGAGGCATTGGCGAAAAAATAACATATTTAATACTAGCTGTGCCCGCGAATCCGTCCGCATGGAACCTAATGTAAAAAACAGTGAATAATAAAATCATCTGAATGTATAAGTCCATTTACTTAACTACCTTTATCTCGTACTTAAGTCGCGCCGTTATTAAAATTACAATAACTTTCGATAGAGTTAACCGATTTTAATGAAACCAAGACAAAATGTTACTCAAACACATGCTTTATTTCGTTTAATGAACGCAGTACTTTAGCAGTGATGCGCGTTCATACAAACAGACAGACAGATATTTCTAAAAACCTAAAAACATCTCAAGAGACCTGAACAATTTTTTTCACAAAATTGTAAAAAGTACACACACGTTAAATTGATATTCTTATTGTATAGAAGACAAAGCCGAATGACATGACGAGTGACCGAACTGCAATTTTGAACTATTATTTATGTAGTGCTATTCCTAGGAACTATAAATTAATTCGGTCTAAAGAAAAATCTTACTGAAATAGTTCTCTTTCGAGCGGCTATATTTATCTAGTCTTTACTTGAAAAATCTGTAGTATTAATATTTAGAAAAATACTGTTGAACTCATATAAAGGAAATATACATAGCGTTCATATTATTATGTTATTATAGAATTTTTCGCTGGCTACATACAAATTCTAGAACCTCTTCGCTCTTTGCTTATATACCGAATTTCCTAAATTGGCGTAACTAACACGACCTACCTCGTAGTAGTTTTGTAAGGTTCAGTAAAAAGGAATTGAAAGAGATCGACAAGATAAGACTTACAATTGCAACACATTGTGTTATGGACCATTTCAAATAACCCACAGTCTATTAACGAAGCCTTTTTTTCGTTTTTCCTGATATCTTATCGCAATGAAGCGACGATGATTCACTGTGTTTCCTGCAATAAGCATTAGTTTTTAATAAAGAGAAACATCGTGAAGTAGTAGCACCTCTAGTACATCATTTTTTTTCTTAATGGTGGTAGAGCCACGCTGAAACTATTATTGGTTTCAACATGAATGGGTCGGCTCGCCCGGGGTAGTACCACCCTCCCACAGAAAACCGACGTGAAGTAAGAGTGCTTGCATTGTTGCGTTTCGTTCGGTCAGTGAGAGCGCCGGAGACCCAACTCCCTTCCCCTCTCCTCTCTCCTCTCCCTTTCCCTTCCCTACAAAAGATGGCAGCGCACTTGCGACTCCTCTGGTGTTGTTAGTGTCCATGGACGGTGGTGATCACTTAACAGCAGGTGACCCACCAGTTCGTTTGCCACCTATGATATAAAAAAAAAATTCTACTTGGATTGCAGTTGCTTCAAGCTGGTTTTAACGTCTAAAGGGTTGATTAATATGTGATGGTGTAGTCTGAAAATGACGTCCTTTTCTGTGCATCCACTATAAACGAATATAACTATCTATGTTTTTAGAAATATGTATCATAAAATAAAAAATATACCAGATCGAGTTTCTTGCCGGTTGTTCTCGTTGACTGGATTGTTTTCCAAACCAGTGGTAGTTTCTATGTGCACAGTATCTTCTAAGGACCTAAATTTAATAAAAGGTTTTTTATTTTAATTTTTAGTGGTAGGAACTGTAAATTACTACATAGATGTCGTATCGTTTAGATAACGTAGTTAATTCGCTGTCGTAAAACTACAAAATCACATACTTTGACCATAGTTAAAATCATTTTCATTAATAGTATCTTTGATATAACTTTCATATCTTACATTTTTTACCCGTGACTTCATAAGAAGTTTTAGCAGAATGGATAATTTATACATTTTATAGATATTGTCTTAACGGTATAGAGGATGATGTGCTGCAGCGCCATTTACTGTGTGAAATGGATGGCATAAACATCTTCTCCATAAAAAAACACTTAGGCGTGCCAACTTTTACGATAACTTGTGAAACGGTACTGAAATTTATAAATCTCAGATATACTAATATTCATTTATGTATATATTTTTTTATAAAGCGAACCTTCAACTCGCAAGGATTGGCGAGAACTTAATTAACAGCTTAAATGGTTCTCCGCTTATATGTTTAACTTTCAGAATGCTATCAGTGTATCATCTTTATACAATAAGTTATTGATTCTATTTTAGCCTTATAGATTTTGAGGCAGTGATTCCCAAAGTGGTCGATATCGGTTTCCCAAAAGTCAACAAAAATGAGAACTGGTTTTAGGGATTATCGAGGTCTAAAATCGACCCCTATTAATCAAAATATATTCTTATTTGAAACTTTCAAGATACTGTGTAAGTTGTTTTAAATTTACCAATTTGATTTAAGAATAACTAATATTTTAATAGGAGGTATCATTGTTGTACTTTTAAGAAACTTAAGAAGTCTTTGAGACACCTTTTGAGATACTGTTTTTTTTTTTCGAAGTGACTATATGCTATTGGCCTCATGAGCATTTACAGCTTCACCGGACTATAAAATTAGTCTGTTTTTGACGTATATACGCGATTTAAAAGTAATTTGGCTATAGGGGTCTGAGGTATCAGTTCATTTTAGAAAAGTGGTTTCTTGCCCAATATAGTTTGGAAATCTCTGGTTTAGATAATCCTAGAGTTATTTCGATAATAGTGTATAGTTTCTCAATCACAGCAATATGACACGAGCCTTCTCAATAAATTTAGTAAAGCTATATCACCGAAATACAACAATACGAAGCAACGCATAACCAATTTCATAACTTACAAGCTCCAACTAGTAAATATTTTCTCTCAGCCGATTTCGGTAACATGGAAAGGTGGTTTCTTAATAAGCTCGAAATGATATCGAACAGAACATCGCTGTTTAGCTCTTTGATGCGCTTTGTAGTGACCAATATAAACAACTTTGCTAACGAAAGTGCAGACGAATTTTGAACATGTTTAAACTCAATCAATATAACCGTAATGTAGTCGTGTAACCACAGGTGGACTTGTACTGTACTGATACTCAGAGAATACTCCCTTGACCCCTGCAAAGACAAAATTGAAGGCATTTTAGAAAGAAAGAAAACACATTTATTTGCAACACACAGAAATACGCACGTATGTGGATTACAGATGAAAAGATAGATATATTATAAAATCAGAAAGATACAAATAAAAATTTAGCATTTAGTATATCGTATGTGTGTAGCAATATTCGCCTCGAATCACCATATACGCTATAAGAGATTGGTCCTCCAGCATACGCCTGCGATAAGCGATTTTGTGCACATGTGTTCTGTAATGGACTATATAGTGATCAGAATCGCGGAGTTATATTGTTATGTTTAAGAATCTTTTTTAGTTAAACTCATGTAAGTAACAAAGACATATCATTCTTTCTCTCTATAGCAGTATAAGTCAAAAACGGTAACGTTAAATAGTTTGAAATGTTAAATCGATAATTTATCGTTTAGCATTCATAGCATTACACGCAATTTATCGTTAACGTTATTATATCGTTAATACCGGTAATCGATAATCAACGTTATTGGTTACGTTTAACCGCTATAGAATAATGGCCATCACTATTTTATTTCGTCGTTAATCATAAATGATATAAATACGATTTATATTAGGTTAATATGTAAAATAGTTCGATCGTATATATTTACTACCTTATGCCCGCGACTTCGTTCGCGTGGGATAGTCAAATTGGGCTTACGCTAGCACGCAGCGGAAGCTCCCAAAAGGAAAAAAACCCCGACTTTGAAACATTCTTCACTGGTGCTCCCGTTCTATAGGTCTTAGCGTGATGATATATATAATCTTCCTTGATAAATCAGCTATCTAACATAGGAATAATATACGATACAAATCGGATAGTTCCTGAGATTAGCGCGTTCAAGCAAACAAAATATTCAGATTTATAATATTAAAAAATAAGTATAGATTATAAAGTAGATCGTTCTATTTTATTTTACAGTTATTGTATATAGTGTATATATATATAATTCTTCTGTCTTTGTGTAGGTGACTGAACTCTTCCTAAACGGCTGGACAGGCTTTGATGATTGTTTTTATCTGTGTTCCAATGAATTTGAGAGTAGTTTAGGTATACAATTGGGTTGATAGCGTTGCGATCTGATTCAAGGATATATTATTATCAGGGCAGTACAATGACGGCCGGGCCCGCTAGTATATTTATAAGATACTATATTTTGCTTGCGATTTCACTCATGTTATTTAAGGTATTATGTGCCTTTTCAATACCATTAGAAACTTGTATGCAAACTTTTATAGCAATCAGATGAACAGTATAACTACATAGATCATTCTATTTTATTTTATAGTTATTGTTGTTGTATATATATAATTCTTTTGTCTGTGTGTATGTAACTTAACTCCTCCTAAACGGCTGGACAGATTTTGATGAATTTTTTTATCTGTGTTCCAGTGAATTCGATAGTAGTTTAGACACACAATTGAATAGGTAGCGCTGCAATCTGATTCAAGGAGATTTTTGTTATTATCAGATAGTATATTTATACGATACTACCTTTTGCTTGCGATTTCACTCATGTTATTTAAAGTATTGTGTGCCTTTTCAATACCATTAGAAACTTGTATGCAAACTTTTATAGCAATCAGATGAACAGTATAACTACCAGTGCCGAAGATTTGCAACACTTGTTGATGGAATGTGATCGCAACATAGCTCAACAAAAAGATATTATAGATCACTTAAAATGTTATTGCTAGACCAATAGCGTATTCAGTTAGAGAAAAAAAACTTTATATACTAGATCAGGGTATCTTACATAGAATCTTTTCTGCACTTGTGAGGAAATCAAGTTTTTATGAGAGTTTGTGATTAATTCTGTGTTTCACACGCTAAGATTAGGGTATGATGATACAGACATGTCCTTCCTTTGTCTCTAAATGAAACAAAAAAAACATTAGAGAACGAAGAAGGAAATATATTTTTTTATATATAAAGGTATATTAGTAAGGCAACTTTGGTGATTTAAAATATATTTGAAAATTTAAATACAATACGTTGTTATTATTGACTCAGTTTTACTTTGAATATGACTTACCCTAATTAATTACTTTAATTTTGATTGACAAGGAATTTGATGATAAAATAAAAATCAAATCATTATAAATAGATTTTTAATGGTGTTCGAAAAATTATCATACAAACTTTGTACAAAAATTAAAAAAGAAAAAACATTATTTTTAAATATACCTTCGTAGTGTACGTCACAAGAACGACCAAAGCGTGGCTTTAAGTATTTCCCTATCGAAAACCTAGATTCGACGAAACCCGGAACAGTCATATATTCGTTGAAGGATTTCAGTTCGAAAATCGTTGGAAAGTAGCGCACTCATGAACACTTCGACTAATTGGTCTTATCCAGTTTGAATTAATCTTAGTACCTTATTACATCATTATTTATATGTATGTATTTTACCTCCGAAGAATTATTATCTAAATATGTTGCTAATTATATTTGTAATTATTATATATCTTCTTTATTAATAAAATAATGTAGATTTGAGTAAGAGAAGTAATTTTTCAGTAATTGTATTTTAAACATGGATCGAAATTTCCGTTTCCAAATTTACCAAAAACTCCAGGTAATTTCAGCGACTGTGTCACATCTGTACTAATAAATGACGTCACATATCAGTAAACATTATAGCTGGCAATTGAATAGCGAAATGAGGCTGAGAATTTCGCATTTTATAAGTTCGAGGAAACAACAGTTAACTTCGTGAAATTATGTTTTTAACAACTAATAGTATTTTTTTTAATTTTATGTTTGGCAACCAATCTTCTAGTAGATTACTACTGCCATTGTCAAGTAGAATATTACGAGTTTCTGGCGATCATTTCAATGAACATGTTGGCCGTCTTGCCAGAACATTCTAGGGAGTTATTGTGGCATCTCAGAAATCATGCTCCTTGGTATTATTTGCCATCCAATTCACTTGTCCACAATAACCAAACTATATAACATAAATTGTCACCAATATTACAAAACACAGAGCCAAATAGCACAAGACCATTAATAAAATATAAAGCACACTACACATTGACATATAAAAACCCAAGACACACGTCTCGAATAAAAGTAGCGCTCAAAACCGGCAGAAAAATCTACCCAATATACATACATAGTTATACAATAAACTTATGTTTTTGCAAATTCAGCCTTACCTGAATAATTTAAAGTAGTTCGTACAATAACGCAAGCGACGCGATACTATTTGAAAAAAAAAACATAATTTTCGATTATGCACTCATTTTTATGTGCCGGCGTGAGACGTTATGTGTGCATCTTGGGTTTTTACTTATACCCATAAGTTGACTGTAATAATAATACTTCACAAATAAATTAACAGATGGCCGTGTTTCATAGTTCGTTATAGACAATAAAATACTTTGTTAAAATGCAACAAATGGCATTCTGTTATAGTTTATTTATAAAAGTGGTATTCAACCTTTTTAAACGGGCCATAAACACGTTTCCCGTATGGTCTCACGGGCCGCAAACTAAAAAATGAAACGAAAAGCCAATGTCACACGATGTTCCCAGGCGGTCACCCATTCAAGTACTGACCGCGCCCGACGTTACTTAAATTCGATGATCGGACAAGAACCGGTGTTTTCAACACTATCCAACACAGAGTCTACCTCTACCAATTTCCGTCACACAAAAGCACGAAATTTAAAATAATTGAAAATCAAGTATAATCGGGTGGGCCAACTACAAATACCCGGCGGGCCGCAGGTTGATTATTGCTGGTTTATAATATTTGAATCTACAGTACGGTCGAGTATATCGATCTGTTCTCTTTTAATGTAAGCACAATGCCATTCAAGAACAACAACGAAAACTAGTGAATCTACATTCTGAGTCGATGATGCAACCGAAACCTTCAAATTTTTTGAGAACCAGACACTAGTCCATTCCAAAACGCGATAAACTAGGAGTCACTATGATGACGTATTTACCACCAATTGTATGGTTGTATGCGTCTAATCGGATACAAACACCCAACCGTCTTTTCGATTACTGGATAACTGAATGACACCGGAACGCGACACGTTTAAACGTGGCGTTTTTATACTTGTTACGCCTGTATTGCTGTCGCGAACCAGTCCGACACTACTTCCATATCCTACCAACCGGTAAACAATCTGTGGGCTGTCCATAAAATACGCAAGATGTTACCTGTATAAAACCTCACGTACCCGTTCGTCACGATTTACAAATATGTAACCTAAAAACATTTATATATTTGATTTTGATACAGTTACAAATATGAAACGAATGACTTTCCAACGCAACGACAAGAAACAAAGGGTATATCGTAAAGACACATGATAGAAGTGAAATTATCGTATTACAAGGAAACATTTTAATTAAAATAATGAAAGGAAAAGCCAATGTTACACGGTGTTTCCAGGCGGTCACCCATCCAAGTACTGACCGCGCCCGACGTTACTTAACTTCGATGATCGGACAAGTACCTATGTTTTCAACACTATCCAACACAGTGTATACCCCTACCAATTTCCGTCACACAAAATGGTTGCCATATGGGAGGTCATTGAAATTCTGATCGGCAACCATTTTGTGTGACGGAAATTGGTAGGGGTATACACTGTGTTGGATAGTGTTGAAAACATAGGTACTTGTCCGATCATCGAAGTTAAGTAACGTCGGGCGCGGTCAGTACTTGGATGGGTGACCGCCTGGAAACACCGTGTAACATTGGCTTTTCCTTTCATTATTTTAATTAAAATGTTTCCTTGTAATACTTTTTCTCGAACTGACTACGCTATTGACCCAGCAAGGTCTTAACAGCTTCACCGGACTACTAAGGCGAGCGCTTAAGGCACTCAGCCGATTTTATTTGACAACTAGCTCAAGGGTGCACGGCACACCTCGGCTTGGGCTGTATAAACGGTTAAAACATATAGACGATCGAAGCAATAAACCTAACTTAACCGCACAACAAGGAATTGCATCAGAGGGGTCACCCTAACCGCTTTAACGACGCTATCTGGTAAAAACTAGTCCGAATCAATATTTATTTAGCACCGCACCGAGTCCATTGTCATTGCCAAGGTTTTAAAGAACAAATGTTAGAAATGATAAGCTTAGATGCGTTTGCGGTCGTCCGTTCATTTATCTTTATATATATAATTCTTCTGTCCGTGTGTATATGATTTTTTTTTGTATGTGAATTGAGGTGGATTCAAGATTGGTTTAGATTCATAATTGGACGCGGTAGGTGACGATCCAGGTGACTTTTAGGATTTTTTTTATTATCAAGGCAGGACAATGTCTGCCGAGCCAGCTAGTAATACACAAATAGTGCTAATAATCTTAAATCTGGCTTAAAGAGTTAATTCTGATTTATTTATTTTCGATATAAAAACACCACTTCATACACAACTATTTAATTTGAAGCATACGTGTTATTGAATTTAAAAAAAACTGATACAATATATATATCGTCGTACAAAAGTGAATAATATACTGCAATGGAACCACCAAACTTAATGCTTAATAGGGCGTTATATCAAGCTTCAATTGTATTCTAGTGTTAATATTTTTTTACAAATTTTGTAGTATTATGACTGTTTGTAATGCATTATTTTATATCTAACTAGCTGATTCCCGTGACTTCGTCTGCGTCGTTTATTATCCAGATTGTTTTGTTATATCTCCAAGCGATTAGGCAGCATTTTCGACGAAAGCTCCCAGCCGGCTTGACTTTTTTCGACACTCTCAACAATTATCGTTATATTTCAACAAATTTAGAAAAAAACTTGACAAGATATATACTTAAACATTCCTCGTGAATCACTCTATCAATTAATGAAAACAGCATGAACATCATCTCAGTAGTTTTTGAGTCTATCGCGAACACACAGACAGACGCGGCGAAGGACTTTGTTAATAATGTGTAGTGATAAATAAATAAATTTATTTACAACAACGAGAATCGTAAAAGTGTCTTATTGTTCATTGTCATCCCAATAACCTTGTTACTGTAGTTCGGTGAAGTACTTTTTCCCCGAACTGATTACGCTATTGACCTGGTCTTAACAACTTCACCGGACTACTAAGGCGAGCGCTTAAGGCACTCAGCCGATTTTATTTGACAACCAACTCAAGGGTGCACGGCACACCTCAGCTTGTGCTGTTGACTGGCTCATGCAATTCGCGACCTATCTGAGCTAAGCTAAATATCCATACTTATATGAGTTATTGAAACATATGTATACCAAGCATATATACCTCAACATCTCCTGTATGTATTTTACGTCGGATCCGGTGAAGCTATTAAGGCCTTGTTAGGCCAATAGCGTAGTCATTTCGAGAAAAAAAAAACATTGTTACTAATGAAAATATGGAAAATGTTGTAGTGAAATAACCTATTGTATTTTCCTTACAGATACCATATTGGGACATAGACAACGGTGTAATAAGAACTAATACGTCTAATTGGCAACATGATGTTGCCGCCATAACGATCTTCTTCTGTTGGTTAGAGCTTATGATGATAATTGGGCGTTTCCCGACTTTTGGATTATATGTACAGATGTTTACTACAGGTGGGAACTTTAACTGATTGTTACGTGATTATTGTTATTGTAACACTTTAAGGATCTTTTTTTTTTTCAGTGACAGTTAATTTTGCAACATTTCTTCTAGCATACAGCTGTCTTCTGATTGCATTTGGGTTGGCGTTTAGTGTACTATTTAGCAACTATCCAGCGTTCCACTTGCCTGCTGGCCTGGTAAAGACAGTAATTATGATGTCTGGAGAGCTCGAATATGAGGATATATTTTACAACAATTGTACAAACTCAGAAATATATTATCCCCTTACGGCACATATAATGTTTCTCATATTTGTATTGCTTGTCACTGTAATACTGACAAATCTACTTGTCGGTCTAGCTGTTAGCGATATACAGGTAATTAAAAATTCGATTGTTTTTAGTACTACACAAACTTCTTTGCATTGTATCATATGGAGTCTTATAATTTGACGTAATTAAAAAAAAAAGTGCGTGCGTACAAAGTACACACATGTCAGAAGTGAAACTTCTTTGGCTAACTAATTTATAAGTCTTGTTTATATTTATACAAATCTAAAACTTTAGATCTTCGAGACTTGAAAAATAGATGAAAAATCTGCGTTCACTGCAAATGACGTCACTTCCGTTGCATACCTGCGTGACGTTACATCTATAAAATTTTTACTCTCATGCGCCTAAAGAAGTTTCACTTAAAAAAAAAAACAAATTATACACATCTATACATATGATAATACTGTAAATCTAACATGCATGCACTTCTTTATTTTCGTGAAAAAATTGCTGCAGGTGTCTAGAAATAAGTAATAAAATACATTTCAATCATTTTTAGAAATATCTGTCTGTCTGTTGCATTAAAACAGATTCACTTTATCCAAAAGTTATTGTAATTTGAATGACGGCTCGGGCTATGTACGCGAAAAGAGTAGTAATATTATAAAGTTAGGGGGTGTTTGTTTAGTTGGTTGAACGCGCTAATCTAAGGAACTTTTGGTCCGATTTGAAAAATTCTTTCAGTGTTACATAGCTCATCTATCGAGAAAGGCTACAGGCTATATCATCACGCTAACACCAATAGTAGCGGAACACCAATTAAGGATGTTTAAAAATCGTTTTTTTTTTCTTTTGAGAGCTTCCGCTGCATGTTTGCGTTAGCCTAAAGTGCGGTGAAGTCGCGGGCAGAAGCTAGTATTCAATAAGAAAATTATATCAATATTATTCATAAGTGATATGTATAAGTACGTTTCAGTCTAATATACTCCTTCTTATTATTTTTAATACAGTACCTAATTACAGTTTGTTCGTACGCTCCAATAAAGAAATGTACACATGAGTGACAGAATTTTTTTCAGAAAAGTATTATTAACCTTTTATATCGTTTTTTTAACTAAGTACACTTGTATTCACCGTTAAATGTCGATAGAATTATTGCACTCAAAGAAAAGAAAGAAGAGAGAAAGAGAAAGAAAGAGAAGACACGTATATATATAATTTCGCATTACACTATCAAAATATCACCCACGAAATTTGTTTTGTTGTTATTAACGCATTCGTATGTTATTTAGATATTTATAAGCAAAGTATTGCTTCAATGTCTGTCCCTTTGCACACAAATAAGCGTAAACATCGAAAGGTTTCACAAAATTAATTAAAATCTAGACAGAATCAGGAACGATTATGTCATATTTCCAACCTCTTTTTGCATGTCAGAACTTAATCCCGTCTGATTATAAGCCATAGAGAACAGAATGTTTACTTTTAATTTAGGTAAGTTCGAGTTGTTTTTGAAAGTTTGTACTTGTGTGTTTATACCACCACCTACATATAAATATTAACGGTATCAATATACCTACTGTAGAAACTTAAAGATATCGTTAGTAACTCGCAACTCGGACAATTTCTCAAAGAGGTCCAAATTTTTAAAGGAAAAACTTCTTTAAGCGCGTTGAGTGGTATTTTTGGCATGGCAACTTATGATTTCTCGTCATAACATGCTACTAAACGTAACCGACCGTATTGCGCTTGCGCAGCTTGCGTCAGACTAGCGACGCGCAGTATAGCGGACATAATACATTTATTATTGATATTTTCTATTGACATTATGCAGGCCCTCACCTATTTAATTAATTAATAAACTGCATAAAAATGTACATAATTACTGTTCGGAGTGCCAGTAGATGTGAAAACCAAACTAATGCCAATAAACTCAATTTACAAATTATGAGATTGAAATAATTCATACTATAATTGATTTAAAAGATTAGACAGTAATTCCATTGTTTTGAGTTATCACTCCTATCGGCAGTCCTTCTTACTGCCTTGACTTTTTTATTTATTATTTAGCTGTGTTTTCTGGTCTTATTAGTTATTGCATATATCTGTATATAAAGGATTCAATAGGTGGATGTAAGTAAACGCATTTTCGGCTGTAACTAAATGAGTAATTCTTTTTTTGTTTTGTCTCATCTTCAGGACAAAGGTTGTATGAAAAAAAAATGTTTGCAAAATGTAAGTGGGCAATTAGGGATAAAAAATCTCCATATAAAAAGGGAGTCAATGTGACAGAACACTTTAGGGAGATTTTGACAACTGGTACCGGTTGCCATTTTTTTTATAACGTCGTCTTATTTAGGGAAGTTTTGGTATTATTTTTTGTTAGAAGACATGTATGAAGAAGAAGCCGGCGTCTAATCACAAATAAACATTGATTGAAACATTTCAAAATAAACTGTAACCAATTTTAATCGTTGATATGATATGTTTAATTTTGTTAGGATTTCCACGAACTAATTTTTATACGAACGAAGGTTAAATTTTGACGTTCATAAGATTTTTAGTTCTTTTATGATCTTCACATTTTACGCGTACAAAATTTGAAGATCTTGAAAAATATCGCAAAATATTAGGAAGGGCTAAAATTGGATTTATCTCGTTTTGAAATGTAAGGAGTCATATCAAGGCGCCCATTTGAGTGTACGGTCTGATCTCCTTTAGCTGTGGCACAAGTATTTGACGTGCGATTCAACACGCCGTGCCGCGCCGCGCTGCGTTTATTTCAACATTTCCCTTCTCATTGGCGTAGCTTATTAACATCTCAAAAGATAATCTCGGACGTTTCTGTAATTTATATTTACATTTTGATATTTAAGAAAAAACGTTCGGTTTTCACGTGTAACTTTAATTATTATTCATAATGATAATGGGCCGAAACAAGAGTTCGGAAACCTAGTCGATCGTCGTGGAATTTGAGTTTTACTTTGCCTGAGCTTTAAGAAAAAAAACATCGCATAATTACTTTTTGTAATAATTGCTTAGCAAGTTGAAAATCTATTGTAATATGGGAGGAAGATTTTCTCAAGTCATGGTATTTATACCTTTTTTTTATATGATTATCAAGTGATATTTAGAATCAAATATGACAAGGTACTTCAAATAAAACTTGTAACTTTACATAATAGAAAAGCAAATGTTTCCTTTGGTTGGTTGTCTGGTCTCATTTCTCTTTAATATGTTTATGAGAGTTCAAATGAACTAAGATAGATTGTATACTAATCTTAGATATATAATTAATTAGGTATTATAACACAATACAATAGTTTTATTAATTGTTATAAATATGTCCTGAAAATCAATACCCTTGACTCGTTCACTTATCCGTTGTATATAATTATCATTTACAACAAATGAGATGATATATTACCAACGGGTTGTGGAACTTAAGGGAGATTGTGCTTTCGGTGATGGAAAACCTTATGATAAAACCATAAAATATAATATGCTTTACAAGTTTTCGTCGTAAACAATACAATTACTTCCCCACTTCTGCACAAAACCGCTTGACCCACGTTTCCACCACACCTAAACTTGAACTTCAACAACATTATATTATATGACACTATCGTGACAATTTCTGTTTTAGATAAAGATGAATTTTCTAAAAAATAAAACAATTTCTTTCATCAATATTTATATCTCTATTTCTATAATTTTATAGTAATTCCAGCAATATTAATAACAATAAGTAATAAAAAACGTAAAAAAAAAAAGTTGTGTGCAAAGTTACTTTTAATAAAACAAATATAAATCGACACAGAAACTGATTAACAAAAAAGAACTGGCAATTTTAATTATCTTGTCACTTAATTTCGACTTAAGCTGCATAATACTACAGAAGTAGCCGATAGTGACACTTCTGTGAGATGTGTGGACCCACAAAGGTCTGCATGATTAGTGTGCAAAAATAGCAGCCGGGTATTAGCATAAAAACAATTTGAAACCGAACTGTGAAGCAGAAACAATTTCCATTATAGTAAATAACAGAATGATGTGATATTCTCAACAAAATGGATATTCAGGAGTCGGTTAGGGAGAGGTTTATTTTGCTCTATTTAGAATTAATTACCTAACGCGGCGTTCTATTTCCAGGGTATATGTGTATCCACCAACAACAAATATCTATAAAAAAATTTGAACCGGATCGAGTTTCTTGCCGGATCTTCTCGGTGACTGGGTTATTTGTCCGAACCGGTGATAGTTTTGATGTACATAAGCACCTGTTCGGGACCTAAATTGAATAAAGTATTACGTATTAATATGTATTTTGTTATTTCGATTTTAAGGGCGCGGGAAACAATTCGTGCTCGTGCGAAACGATTGGTAACCATTTATGTAATTCACGAAGATTACAATCCCAAGCATTAAGTTTTGTACACGTGTTGTCAGAGGTTCAGAAAAGTACATAGAGTTTTCGTCCATAAAAAATGTAACTGATCACGAAAAATAGGTCAGATCTACATTTACGCGAGCGAAGTCGCGAGCAAAACAAAGCAAATAACATTTGTTTTCGGATTGATGACGATGATGAAGTTACTCATATTCCTTAAGTATTCACTTTTGTCTTTGTATAGCTTAACTCTTCAATATTTTTATTTTTTCTTGCTCCACATGTGTTTATTTTACCCAGTATATATTAATTTACATCACAATTTATTATTATTATATAAATTATTATTTTCATTCTTCATTCTTCTAGATCATTTTATACCTATTTATTCTCACTCGTTGATACTAGGTGATTTTAACACATGTCTTTTGAAAAATGATCATCGCTCACGAAAATTAATTTCTTTAGTTAACGATGCAAATTTGAATATTCTACAAACAAGTTCTACTCATCATTTCCCAAACTGTGAGCCCTCCCTGCTAGATTTGATGATAGTAAGTTCTACAGACCACGTAGCTTCATACGGACAACTTTCAGCTGACGCCTTCTCTTATCATGATCTTGTTTACTTATCGTATAAGGTACGACCCCCTAAACTTAAACATAAAGTAATAATGCAGCGTAATTTTATTAAATTAAATATAGAAAGGCTTCTCCAGGATGCTGAGTTGCTTGACTGGAATGCAGTAAGGCAGGGCCAATGTGTTGATAAGATGGTTGAAATGTTTAACTCTCTCCTTACTCAACTTTACGACCGGCATGCTCCTATGCATGCGGTTAAGCTAAAACACTTACCTGCTCCTTGGCTAAACTCTGATTTACGTAAATTAATGAACAAAAGAAATATCGCTAAATCTAATTATAAAAAAGATCCATCTGAAAAAAACAAAACCAAATATAAGTACTTACGTAATCGTTGTAGTAGGATGTGCAGAGATGCGCAGAGACGACATATTCATGCATCGATTGAACATGGTGAC
>MU160268.1:57868-68308 GCA_015888305.1 Antheraea pernyi
TCACAGGCTGCAACAGTGACGTACATATACCAAGACGTAAGCTGATTGATTGAAGCTGAAACTAACAGTCTGTATGGCAGTGCAGTGGCCAAGCAAATCGACGAGACCTTGTGCCGATATAATAATAACGTTTAATCGATTGTACCATACATTGCGTTCGTTGAATGTTACAAGGATTACTTGTCAATGGAGGTAATACAAAAATAATTAAAAAATACTTGTTTTTGTAAATTATGTTCCTACATCTGCACAATATGATTTAACATAACATTTTCTACTTCATGATAGTTTTTCTATACACTGGCCGAGAAGTGGCAACTTTCTGGCCGGTGCTCTAAAAGAAGTTGCCGCTTTCTGCCTCCGTTGAGCTGAAAAGTAGTATACACACCTTGGCCTGTAAAAGATAAAGCTACATATCACATGTTTGTCAGCTATGTACAATTATATGTGATTTGAGACTTATCATTTTTTCCTGGCCTATGTTTTTTATTGTTGTGTATCCATAACGATATGAAAAATTCATATAGTTTTGTTGGTATAGGCAGTAAACTAATCAACTATATAATGTTGGGTCTTCAGGTTTTTTATCTGCTTGTAGTAGCATAATTATTTGTGCAACTATGCACATGGGTGGAATTGTCCCGTTTTTGTTTTAAAAATTGCTGTGCTTGGGTTAACCCACAGTCAGGTAATTCTTGCAGCACTTTATTGATAATGAGATCGTAGCTTGGTGATTTCTTGGGGTCGGCATTAAGTATTACTCTTTTAACTTCTTTTTTTGTAAATAATTACGGTGTATTTTGACCCAGATCCAGGGAATTAAGGAATCCCATGTATTATTCTTTTTGATCCTGTGCACTTCTTAATCTTTATTATAATTCGTCTCCCCGTCTCTATGGGACTGAACTTCTCCTAAACTGCTGGACAGGCTTTGATGAAATTTTTATTGTGTGTTCAGGTGGACTCAAGAATGCTTTAGATTCACAATTGAATGCGGTAGGTGGCGCTGCGGTAGACATTTAGGAGTTTTTTTATAATCAAGACAGGACAACATTCGGCAGCCCCAACAGTTATATTACTATCAATTTCCATAGTCCATTTTAAAATTATAACTACCGTGTACAAAATTTGTAATCGTTAAGCCCGCTCGTTTAGCTCAGCCATTTTTTTATATCATAGGAGGCAAACGAACAGATGGGTCACCTGATGTTAAGTGATCACCACCGTCTATAGGCACTCGCAATACCAGGGGAGTCGCAAGTCGGTTGCCAGCCACTGATAGGGGAGGGGTAGAGAAGGTGGCTATCCGGCGCTCTCACTGACCGAACGAAACGCAACAATGCAAGCGCTGTTACTTCACGTTGAACTTCTTTGTTTGTACACTGGCGAGCTTAATGCTATAAAGTATTTTCTTCCAGCTAACCAGCGGTATTGTTGTCAATCAAATAGTTTTGTAGGTAGTGCATATACAGAGGTCAAATATAATAAATAAATAATATATAACATCAGATGAGATTGTACTGAAACAATAAAACATATAAAAGAATCAAAATAGGCATATTGCAATAATGTAGTTGTAATTCCATTAAAAAAAAAACGAATACTTACGAACATCGTAATGAAAGTAGGTATGTACCTAGCGGTATTAGATATGTATCTAATACCGCTTATGACGTAAATCTATTAGGTTCAAGCCGCTTCATAACGCAACACGCCCGACCCCTATACGTCAATCCGGCGAATTATTGAAACATATACAGTCTAATTTTGTAAACGGAATTAGTGAAAAAAAACGTAAATAAAATTATATGCAATCACTTTTTACAAACATTCCGCACTCCGTTTCGATTCTGTAAACTATCTTTATATATATAATTTTTCTGTCCGTGTGTATGTGACTGAACTCCTCGTAAACGGCTGGACAGACTTTGATGAAAAATTTTGTGAGTGTTCAGGAGGATTCGAGAATGGTTTAGATTCACTATAAGACCCGGTAGGTGGCGTTGCGATTGACTTTTAGCATGCTGAAGCTATTACTGGTTTCAGCATGAATGGGTCGGCTTACTCAGGGTGGTACCACCCTCTCACAGAAAACCGACGTGAAGTAACAGTGCTTGCATTGTTGCGTTTCGTTCGGTCAGTGAGAGCGCCGAAGGACCACCTCCCCTACCCGTCCCCATCTCCCCTTCCCTCTTCCCTTCTTCCCCCTTCCCCCAAACACAGGATAGCAACGCACTTGCGACTCCCCTGTTGTTGCAAGTGTCTATGGATGCTGGTGATCGCTTAACATCAGGTAGGACACAGTCCGTAGTAACAGGACCCACCTGTTAGTTTGCATCCTATGATATATATAAACAAAAAGCGTCTGTTGTTTATATGAGCCAGTTTCTGAAATGGATAAACCGATTGTGATTAGACATTTATGAGGAAATAGGGGAGTTTTCTGACTATTATCTAAGTTATATATAATTACGCTATCCCATAGGAGTTAAGCAATAGCCATAATATTATAATTATCCTGAAAATTTGTCAGAATCGATGAATATTTATTACTATTTAACGCAAAAACTACTGAACGGATTTTAATAACATTTTAGAATAATATCGCTTATATATCAGAACAACTTATATATTAGTGTGGTTTTCATATCTATTGGCACTCGGAGCAATGATTAAACACATTTATATAATCTATTAATCAATCAAACGTATGATGAACTGCAAAATATCAATATTATATGTACATAGGCGGGTATACCACGCGTCGATGGTCTGACCGGCGAGGCCGGTCATACTTATGTAACATGTCAGCACGCGAAATTTATTAATATTCGAAGCTTATCTCCTGCTATAAAAATACCACTTAACGTGCCTAAAGAAGTTTGCACTTAAAAAAAAACATTGCTAACAATTAAGTCAGTTACATAATATACTTAAATTCCGTTAAAAAAACGATTTTCACGTGAGAAAAGCCGTGGGCACTAACTAGTTCTTCAATTTCGAGAATCCGCATTACCCAAAATACTTAAAAAGTGTTGAAGTTTGCACTTGAAAAAAAAACATTGCTAACAATTAATTCAGTCACATAATATCCTTAAATTCCGTTAAAAAAACGATTTTCACGTGAGAAAAGCCGTAGGCACTAACTAGTTCTTCAATTTCCAGAATCCGCATTACCCAAAATACTTAAAAAGTGTTGTTGTATAAACATTGGCATCCGTGTCTATTTTTAAGTACCGGGTAGGATGTTAATATACGAAAAATTACCGATACGTATACGCCACTGCCCACCCACAAATGAGTCGTAAGCATGATGAAACATCGTAAACTAATGCGCCAACAACACACCGATTCAGAATATATATAGTAATGGAGTGCAAAGAGCTTGCTTATATCTTTGAAACACTCGGCCACTCACTTTAGATAAGGTAAAAGCCGGGATAGCGGCCTATTGCATATAAACTATTACACATATTTTATAAAACTAAATTTAAACAGTTTTATAATTGAACCAGTGATATCGTTACCTATTTAAATTATCTATGGTATTAAAACGAATTATTTCCTATAGAAAAAAAACAGAGTGTGTATCAGTGTGTACACGCAGAGTAAGTGATAATGCTTTGGCTATAAATATTAAATTATATATATACTAGCGGACTCCGTGGTAGTTGTCCCGCCCTGATATAAAAAACTTAACAATTTATATACCTAAACCTTCCTCATGAATCACTTTATGCACTGGTGAAAACCGCATACAAATCCGTTCAGCAGCTTTTGATTTTACCGCAAACAGACAGACACACAGAAGTCACAAAGTACTTTGTTTTATAATATGCGACTAGCTGACCCGCTCACGCTTTGTTTGGCTCGGTTATGGAAAAAGAAATTCAAAATTAGAACAGGGCGCCATCTATGAGATATTTAAGGTAGTTGGTCCTACAATTTCCTGTCAAAAAAATAATTTAAAGCGCCATCTATTCGAGGCTGATGAAACTTAAAATTAATAACAATAATCAACATAGACAATCATTTAATTTGTGATTTTTTGAAATTATAGTATCACTCAAGTTGGACCAAATCATAACATAGTATAAAAACAAAGACTCCTACTGCGTTTGTCTGTCTGTTCGCGATAAACTCAAAAACTATTTAACGGAATTTTATGCGGTTTTACCAGTAGATAAAGTGATTCACGAGGAAGGTTTTGGTATATAATTTGCCAAGGATTTTTTTATAATCAGGGCGGGACAACGTCTGCCAGGCCCGTTACTTATACATAAATGTCAACTTTCACGACTATCGGTTTTTTTTTATGTCTTAGCAGGCATACGAAAAGGTGGATGTTAAGAGATCACCAACGCCCATAGACACTACCAACACCAGTGGAGTTGATAGTTCGTTGCCAGCCTGTGTTTGAAGGAAAGGGAGAGAGCGGGAGAGGGGATGGGGGGAGGTGGTTTCGGTATCGGTTGAGTAGTTTCAGTGTTCATCGTGGACAAGCATCATGACACTGGACTTTTATATATTAAGACAAGATCTGAAGTCACTTGATACAAATACTTAACTATACATTTGCTTATTTTGGCAATATTATAAGATCCAGAAAGACACTTATACATACTTACATACACATAAATACATATCTATCTTCCGTTTAACGCTTATCGAAAATTTTCCCTTACCGTTCCATAAAAAGTTTAAATTCAAAAAGTGGCTTAGTTATCAAACTTACCGGGCATTTTTGTTTGAAATTTAGACGATAGATTTTCCAACTAATGAGAGATAATCTGAGTTATAATATACTGGCGAACGCTCGCGACATTTTTCTATATATTATTTTAATTACATTATAAAATAGCTCGTAGATGGTAGAGTCATGCTGAAGCTATTACTGGTTTCAACAAGAATGGGTCGGCTCGCCCGGGGTAGTACCACCCGACCACAGATAACCGACGTGAAGTAACAGTGCTTGCATTTTTGCGTTTCGTTCGGTCAGTGAGAGCACCGGAGGCCCATTTTCCCTCCCTTTCCCTTCTCCTCTCCGTATCCGTCCCCCAAAACACAGGCTTGCAACGCACTTGCGACTCCGCTGGTGTTGCAAGTGTCTATAGACGGAGGTGATCACTTAATATCAGGTGACCCACTTGTTCGTTTGCCTCCTATGACAAAAAAAAGCTTTGTATAACTTTAATGATTTATGTAGTGCACGTCGAGATGGCGCTCTCATGTGGCAGAATTTTCTCTAAGTTATTGGTTTCCTATCACTATATAGCGTGTGCCATCGTTATCTGGTAATTGAAACAATCGAATAACTTTGTCCATTTTCAATAGATTACACAGAACTTTTTTGATTCACACTATTACAATTAATTCTGGCTA
Source organism: Antheraea pernyi (assembly GCA_015888305.1). Classification (NCBI taxonomy): domain Eukaryota; kingdom Metazoa; phylum Arthropoda; class Insecta; order Lepidoptera; family Saturniidae; genus Antheraea; species Antheraea pernyi. Next base: position 63,251 of record MU160268.1, read on the forward strand.
TTTTCCAAAAACGATATCGACCAAGTGGTCACCTTTATTAGTGATACACAATTGAGGTATTTTCCTGGCATTTCCCATCACATTGTCCAGCGTCTCAAGCGATATCGCTACTATTTCGGCTCGGATATTATCTTTGAGCTCTTCAATGGTCTTTGAACTGTTGGCATAAACTTTACTCTTCAAAAATCCGGGGATCTTGGTGGCCAATTAATATCGCCTTTTTTCGCACCACACGTCCCGGGAAGTTTCGATTCAAAAAGTTAATGGCTGAGAGCTTCTTTATGTGTGTTACGATTCATAGCTGAAATTGTACTGAAAGATCAAAAAATGTATTTCTTAAACACATGTGTTCATATATTACGTACTAACGGGCCCTGCGGATGTTATCCCGCTCTGATAATAAAAAAAACCTTGAGAAGTTATATAGGTACCTAAACCTTTCTCATGAATCACATTATCAACTGGTGAATACCGCATGAAAATCCGTTCAGTAGTTTTTGATTTTACTGCGAACATACAAACAAACAGACTTGGCAGAGGAATTTGTTTTATAATTTAGATGTATCGTATACAAGTATTTTGGTCTTACGATCAGTTTGCCTTAACACAAATTGAATACGTTAACTCTTTGATTTTAATCAAGTTTGGTTTAAGTATAGTATAACTTAACTAAATAACAATAAGTTTATCGTTAAAACTTATTGAGCACGCTTAAATTGCATATATACATTGATTTATGTCACTTAAATTTTGGCATTAAATATTACCTTTAGAACGTCGTCGATAAAGTTGAAAATCGATCCGCATATACCTAATGATACGTTTCAGTGGATAAATTTGTAAACTCTAGATACTCAGTCCAAACACAAAATTTACTAAAGTTTAAACTCTTTAGAACAAAAGAGCCGACATTTTTCGTCATATTTATGTTCTTTATATTTGTATGTACATATTTTACAAAGTGAAGACAAAAAAATAGAATAATTTCTTTATTTTATTTTCGGAAAACAATCCTCTAGTAGATTATTACTGTCGTTGTCGAATAGGTTCAAATTACAAGTTATTGCGATCATTTCAACGAACTAACAAGATGGTGGCCGTCCTGTTAGATCTTTCCAGGGATTTTTTTTATGACATCTCAGAAATCATGCTCATACCCAGAAGTCATAGATTATATATTTTATTCATAATTTTGTATTATTTGGATCTATATCTTCGCATTATTGGTGATGCTTAACATAATATAGTCTGGTTATTGTGCAAGTGGGAAATAATACCGCGGATCGTAGATTATGACTTGCCACAAAAACTCGCTGGAAATTTCTAATGGGTGGGCCACAATCTTGTTAGTTCATTGAAATGACCGCAACAAACGCTGTAATAATATACATTGTGCATTTATTTATTGTGATAGGATATCTTTAGCTAAATGTATAGAATATCCGTAATGACAAACTTATAACAACGATACTATTTTAGTTTATAGCATTTCGCGATCAGCCAATCTGTCCCTATGTTTCTGTTTTCACGCGACGACTGCCGATTGTTCGTAAATCTGTCGGTCAACTTGTCCGTCAACTTATCGTGCTACAAACGAAAGTTCATAAATATAGATCCTAACCACACTTGAACAGTACTTAGAAGATATTACTCCGACCATATAAGGTTACTTCAGAGCGAGAATCGAACCTCTCGGGTAAATAATAAAATTATACTCCGCTACTAAATCATTCTCAAACGATAACAGTTACTATAATAGCTTTTAAATTCCTCGAAAAAGTATTAAAGATATTGTTGTCTTTTTATCGTCAGTCGATACGTACGATTATCAAATTTCACACCGGCCATTCATAAAACGTCACAAGTTAGAGATGTATTCTACAACGTTAAACGTGGTAGTACCCCCTATATATATAAGAGTCTTTAATTAATTATAAACAACAATACTTGTTGATGTAAGGTTTTTTTTAACGAACTGAAATATAGTTATTTGCTCATTATATGGAGCACTGTATGTATTGTATTAACAATAGGTTTATTTCACAACTTAGCGCTTACAACCACGTGTATCTCTTTTTTACTGATGTATTCTCTATTTGGTTGGTAAGTTTTGAATTTCTATTGTTGCATTTAAGTATTTCGAGTCATTGCATAGTCTTGGGAGCGTATGTAGGATATTAAAGTGAAGATAAATAATAAATAATATCGAGAACTGCAAACATAATTTATCTCCTTAATGTGAATAGTTCTCCGTTATACTTTATTGCTGTTTTAAGGTTTTTTTACAATCCTAGGTATAAAACTTCGTTATCAATATTTTTCGAGCTGAATTAGTAAAGTTAAAAATGATGACGATGCTCTTGACCGATTTCGGCCACTATGATTGTTTCAGTTGTCCGGTGAAGCTGTTAAGGCTTTGCTAGGTCAATAACGTAGTCAGTTCGAGAAAAAAAAGCGATTGTTTAACTCAGACGATAATGTTTCACCGGACTACACAAACGCTGATGTGCTTTCATGTGGCTTATATAGACAATCTTTTTCAAGAAGGTGCGTGCACAGAGCGGCCACGTAAGGACTCATAAAAATAATTGAATGCCGCTGGTGTACCGGCCTTCAATTCATCACGCTTAGCATCAAGCTTGGTTAGTTTATGGGCTTCAAATTTTCGTTACTCTGGATTTTACCAGAGCTCTCCATTCCAGAAAGTTAATAATAGTAACACACCAAAGCCACTTTCTAATTACGCTATAACCGAACCTTAGTAAAGTGATGACAGTCATACGTTACGATAGTCATACTCTGGTATATATTATGACGAATGATTAAAATTTGTCATTTTGAAGCTGATATTACCTATTTTTGCTGATATAAACAAGAGACCAAAAAATTTAATGTATGTGTTCTTTAATGTTGATCAATATGGGGGGTCTTTATCCGAGGTACCTGATTACTTCACTGACTTTATTGACCGTTTAATAAATGTATTCATAAAATACAATTTGGATGCTAAGCCGTTCAATCTACATACGTAACGCATCGTGTGACGGCTTCCATGACATACAGCATAATTTATCGTTTTAATGAGTTAACAATACGCCTTACTCTGGCAATTAATTACTTAGAAATATTTTAGTGGAGTGGTAATTTGTTTCTTGTTTGCTTTTAAAAACATATTATGAAGTGTTTTAGGAAGCGAGAAATAACGGTGGTGGTGGAATAGGTACTTTATAGGCTAACGGCAACACGCAGCGGAAGTTCTCAAAAGGAAAAAACGAAAAATCACAAAATTTTACCCATTCAAAAATTCAAACACGCATATGCTAAAGTCGAGTATATATAATGTCTGACACAAGCGTAAAAACATCACGAGCATGTCGACTTCATCGGTAACTATTGGTGACGCAAAATCACAAGATTTTACCCATTTGAAAATTCGAACACGCATATATATGTTAATAAATAAAGTTGAGTATATACTTCTGGCCGTCTGGCATAAGCGCAATACGTCACGGGCATGTCGACATCATTGGTTACGGTCGGTGACGCGAACGTGTAACTTTTTCCCTTACCAAATAAATTTCTTGCCTTAATCGCTAAACGCGGCCAAAGAAGTTTTCATGGAAAAAAATTATAAAAACTTTCTCTATGTATAAATACTCACGTGTTCCAACATTCATGTCTATCAATGAATCGATGTTGCAGTTTATCGTTTTCAGATACATTTTTTATATATATTTAAAGAAATAGATAAATAATTAAGATTATATTTAATTGGATTTCATTGTTTTCATTATTTATCGTTTTCCGTTTAACGTTGAAATGTATATACAATAAATCATAATTCTAATGGAATTCGATAGTTATCTTATCTGTTTCTTAAATCTAGTATTAAAATACATTAGACTGTCGCTTTGTCTGATCTCGTTTTATGGTTAAATCACGGAACAGTGTAAAGTTTTAACATGTTTTTTTCATACCTTATTCATTGTAATAAACAGTTGTTTTAATAAATAGTAAAATAAATTAGACATGTATGAATTGTCGTGGTCATCGGTTAAAGATTATAGAAGTTAATGCACTACAGCGCTATCCAGTAACGAGAATAACAAACTAATTCGCTGAACAATATTCTTCTTAATTATAATGTGGTATAGTGCCACCAATCAGCTAAATTTTTAAGTGACGACTTATTTAGAAGAATTGAAACACAGCGTTATTATGGTTTTTTCTAAGTACACCTGGCTTTTTTTTTGTATAGTAGCATGGCAAAACGACTGCACTGTGCCTGATGGTAAGCACAGTACAATCCAAAAACAATGGCGACCACCGAGTGACACACTATCCATCGCCGGTCGCCGCTGTCATGCCGCAGAAGCGAATCACTATGACGGGCTTTTTCGCAATATACATGGTGGTTGCGACCCAGTCAGGCTGTAAAACCCTACCACCCCGCGTTCGCCATTGCCTCGTGCGTTATTCAGCAGCACCACGTGTAGGTGAAGTTGGCTTGGGTGTCGTAAGTCTTAGATGTTATTTGACACCCTTTACACCCGTCTAACCCTTTAAGTTGGTAAAAACCTAGCACATGTTGGTGCTTTCCGGCAGCTGTACTTAAGAGCCCCCTCTAGGTTTAGCGTGTTAACCTTCTTAGACCACATCGTCATTTAACAACAGAAGAGACTGTGGTACAACGATAAAGCCTATAAAATATAAAAAAGCCTAATACTGTTGGCATGTCTTTTAACCTGATTAAGAATAATCTATTAAATTTAGTATCACACAAGTGGAACGTTAAAGAAACGAAAACCAAAGGATATCGATCATGTTGTAGTAAAAATAAATAAATTGTTTCCAGGTGCTGTGTGGTGCTGTGGCGGACACGGGCGACGTGATTGCAAACGCGAGCCGCGTGCGCCGCGCGCCCCAACCTCACTACTCGCACCGCGTGTTGTGAGTATCACGTTGTCTGTGTTCAAATTGATTTTTATAATGGTTATAATACCTTCCAACGTAATTTTACCGCAAAGCGTCAACGCCAGAGTTGCTATGTTCTTATGC
>MU160269.1:0-15289 GCA_015888305.1 Antheraea pernyi
TAAGGAGAAAGCCGCCGAACTGGCTCGGGTGCTAAAGGTCGCATTGGCCGGAGTCGCGACGGTCGTCATTCCGACCAAAAAGGCGGACATCCGGATCGTCGGGTTGGACGATTCGGTGTCCCCCCTCGAGGTTGTGACGGTCGTGGCGGCGAAGGCCAATTGCCGGCCAGAGGAAATTAAGATCGGGGAGATTAGGAGGAATTGGGGGGGCCTAGGGGCGGTCCATATGACGCTCCCCGCGGCGGCGGCCAGGGAGCTTGTCCAGGCCGGCAAGCTCCTGGTCGGGTGGAGCGTCGTCCGCGTCCACCTGCTGGACGAGAAGCCCATGCGGTGCTACAAGTGCATGGGCTTGGGGCACACCCGCCCTATGTGCCCCTCCTCGTCTAGCAGGGGGGACGGCTGCTACCGCTGCGGTGCGGCGGGCCACAAAACGGCCGAATGTAAGGCGGAGGTGGCCCGCTGCGCCATATGCGCGGACGCGGGGAGGCCCTCGGGGCACGTGATGGGGAGCCGCATTTGCAGGCCCCCCACCACCAAGGGTAGGGACCTCCCCGTAGTGGGAGCAGTTCCCAAGGTGGTGGCCGCCAGGCGGGAGGAAATTAATATGGACCAGTAATGGATAGGTCCATATGCAATTTCCTCCAGGCGAACCTCAACCACTCCGCCGCTGCACAGGACTTATTCGTGCAGTCAGTGGCGGAGTGGTGTATCGGGCTCGCGGTCGCCACGGAGCCTTACTTCGTTCCCTCCCAGCCGCAATGGGCTGGAGATCGGAACGGTTCCGTGGCGATCGTGGCGGGTCAGGGTTCGTCCCTGGCGGCGAGGGAAAGCGGGGCCGGGTTCGTGACGGCCGTCTGGGGAGAGTACGCCATTGTGGGGGCGTACTTCTCCCCTAACAAGCCCCTGAGGGAGTTCGAGGCGTATCTCGGCTCCCTGCAGGGAGCTGTCAGACGGCTGTCGCCGCTCCCCGTGGTCCTCATGGGAGACTTGAATGCTAAGTCGAGGACCTGGGGAGCGGCAGTCACGGACCCGAGGGGCATGGCCGTTGAGGAGTGGGCAGCCGAGTTAGGGCTGTCCCTCCTCAACCAGGGGAGCGTCCACACGTGCGTGCGATGGAACGGAGGGTCGGTGATAGACGTTTCGTTCGCCGCCCTGACCGTCGCGCGCCGTGTCCGGGGGTGGAGGGTGCTTGAGGAGGTGGAGACCTTATCGGACCACCGATATATCAGGTTCGAGGTCTCCTCCTCCCAAGCGGAAGACAACCTCTATAAAAAATACCCTAATCCTAAGCGGCGGCGCACCGCGAGATGATGCATGGCTGATGGGAGATCAGTCTCCAGTGCGACCCCCGTCAGAGAACCGGCCGACTCTCTCGACGGGTTACGCTAGGCTTACCCAGGTACAGGGGGCACTGCCTGGATGGACCGTCTTTTCCCCCATACTCGTGGGAACAAAAATGGAACAAAATTATACAAATATTTTAAAATCTGTAAGTAGTAAGGATGAGGCGGGGATTACCACCCGTTCGGCGACCAAAGCATTGGAGGTGGAGGCGGCAAGGCAGGAGCAAAAAGGGATAACAAAAAAACGCGTGAGTGCGGCGATGGACTCCGACACGGAGGTGGAGGAGCGGGTATCTCCCAAAGTGAGCACCTCTCGCAGGGGGACTACAAGGCGAGTCAGCCGCAATGTGGGCGTTCGCGGAGTTATGGGGGAGGCCGACGGGTCGTTTGACCGGGCCTTGGCCGGCAACCTAAGTGCGGCGGAGTCGGAGGCTTCCGACACCGGCTCAGTTTTGGCCTCGGCAGGCGGATCCAAGTCCGGCTCCAAGGCCGGCTCCAAGGCCGGCTCCAAGGCCGGCTCCAAGGCCGGCTCCAAGGCCGGCTCCAAGGCCGGCTCCAAGGCCGGCTCCAAGGCCGGCTCCAAGGCCGGCTCCAAGGCCGGCTCCAAGGCCGGCTCCAAGGCCGGCTCCAAGGCCGGCTCCAAGGCCGGCTCCAAGGCCGGTTCCAAGGCGGGGTCGGCCGCCAGTTCTGAGGCAGAGCCTATCGTAGACGTCGAAGACCTGGACGTCTTCACGCTGAAGGCTCTGGCCGGAGCTAAGGTGGCGGACATCATCGAGACGGTGAAGAAGTCTCAGAGCTTGGCGGGGCCCTGTATCAAGGTTCTAAAGGGCGCGGCCAAGACTCTTCGGGAGGTTGTCGAGGCTCTAGCTGACCGCACTGAGTCGCTAGAGACTAGAAAGCTGCAGAGGGAGACAAAGAACCTCCGCCGCCAGGTCGAAGACCTCAAGGCGGAGGTTCTAGCATGGAAGCAGGAGGCGAACTCCAAGAGGCAGATGCCCCCGCCTCCTGCGCCCGCAATGGCAGTGGAGTGTCCCTCGCAGTGGGAGGAAGTCCTCGCCGGGGCCGTCTCGCGCCTCGAGCGGTCTCTCCAGACGTCGTTCGGCAATATGCTGAACGCGCGTCTGGAGGGCCTGGAGAATCGCCTCCTCCCAGAGGTGCCCGTCCGCCCCCCGTTGGCAGGGGATAGAAAGAAGGGTGGAGCGGTGGCTCCACCGGCAAGGCCGGTGAGACCGGCACCCGGGGCTCAGAACCCGGTTACCCCTCTGGGGATGGACTGGGCCGGATTGCCAGCTCCTTCCGGACCTGCGGCGCCGGCTCCTAAGGCGGCGGCTTCCGGCCCAAGCTGGGCCGTGGTAGCCCGCAAAAAGAAGGCTGCCAAGGCTCCGGCGAAGGCCCCGACGGCCCAAGTGGCCCCACCAAAACCGGCGGGGCCGAAATTGCCGTCCGTCCCGCAGTCAGCTGCAGTCATTCTGACGCTGCAGAATGACGCAGCCAACAAGGGCCTAGGGTACAGGGAGGTCCTTGTGAAGGCGCGGGAAGCCGTGGCCCTGCCGGACATAGGAATCCATGATGTCCGGATCCGGCATACGGCCACGGGAGGCCGAAAAGTTGAGCTCCCGGGCCAGAGTAAGGAGAAAGCCGCCGAACTGGCTCGGGAGCTAAAGGTCGCATTGGCCGGAATCGCCACGGTCGTCATTCCGACCAAAAAGGCGGACATCCGGATCGTCGGGCTGGACGATTCGGTGTCCCCCCTCGAGGTCGCGACGGTCGTGGCGGCGAAGGCCAACTGCCGGCCAGAAGAGATTAAGACCGGGGAGATTAGGAGGAACTGGGGGGGCCTAGGGGCGGTCCACATGACGCTCCCCGCGGCGGCGGCCAGGGAGCTTGTCCAGGCCGGCAAGCTCCTGGTCGGGTGGAGCGTCGTCCGCGTCCACCTGCTGGACGAGAAGCCCATGCGGTGCTACAAGTGCATGGGCTTGGGGCACACCCGCCCTATGTGCCCCTCCTCGTCTAGCAGGGGGGACGGCTGCTACCGCTGCGGTGCGGCGGGCCACAAAACGGCCGAATGTAAGAATAATGGTTTCAGCGAGGCTCTACCACCATCAGATTGTACAAAAAAGGTAAAACCAAAGTGTTCTTCTTTATTTAAATTAAAATCTATATAGCACCCTTCGAAAATGTAATTCTTATTTAAGTTATAAAGATGATGTTATTATAAATTATGTTACTTATTTTTATGAAGTTCTAGTACTTGCAAATGAATTACGATATGCGTCTGTTATGTTCGCGTGAAGGAAACTGCGGTTATTTAAGCAAAATAGTTTCAATTTATAAATGTAATTCCCATTATAACATAAATATTAATACGAATGTAAGTTTGTCTGTTTGTCACAAGTTATTGGATGGAACGCAATGAATGGTTGATAAAGAAATAAATAAACCTGTGTCCTGGAAGAAGACAAACGCTATTTCCATCCTGAATATACCGAGAAACACTAAAATGGTGTAATTAATGCATCTATTAATTAAAATTTGTAATAAATCGTTGTCTAGTCTTTCAGTGGCCAAAATTAGAATATAATAAGAGGTACCTACAAAGATTGTTCTTCAAATGCTAATATGGTGGTAGAACCACGCTGAAGCTACTACTGGTTTCAGCATGAATGGGTCGGCTCGCCCGGGGTAGTACCACCCTCTCATAGAAAACCGACATTGCCTCGTTCGTTATTAAGTAGAGTGCACCACGTGCAGGCGAGGTTGGCTTGGGTATCTCAAGTCTTATGATGTTATTCGACACCCCTTACACCCCGCAGGTTTTATAAATATACAAATTAAACTGTTTAGACAACCGTCATTAACAATTTTAGTTTATTATACATTTGTTCGTCGCATCTTACAATATTGCAGTACTGTATGGAACCCCTGCTATCAGGTGCACATTGACAGAATCGAGCGAGTACAAAAGCAATTCTTATATCATCTTGTATTATTTAATAATCAGTGTCGTACTCTAGATCAATACAATAAGCGACTACTGCATTACAAAGTGGAGCCACTGCAAATCGTAGAAAAATGGCTGATGTTGTTTTTCTGTACAAGCTAGTTCATGGACATGTAGATACTCCGGAGATATTAAAAAAACTGTCCTTCTGTGTTTTTCGGCCTTCAAGTCGCTTGTGTGACCGAAAAACATTTACCTTACCACAATCGAGAACCAACTTGGGTCAGCATTCTCCCGTTTATCAAATGTGTTCGTCGTATAGAAAAAATCAAAAATATATAGATTTGTTTCTCTGTCGTCCTTTAGACTCATTGAAATCAAAATTAAAGCAGTATTACCGTAACGATCTTATAATTATTTTACATATTATTATTGTATACTTTTATAACCGTTATTTTTTTGCTTTTGTTTTATGTATTAGTTTTGTTTTTTTTTTGTTTATTTATAAATACGTATTTTGTAAGTTAAATTTTAGTTTTATTTTTCTTGTATGTCTTCTTACGTATATGCACATACGCATTTCCATACGCACCGTTTCAACAATGTAAGCTGTGTTTACATCCAGAAGGGTTTAATTTTAGGTATATTTAAAGAATACATCACTTCAAATTATAAAATTAAACAGTTTCGTAGACCAAATAAAAAATACTATATAGGTATACTATAAATGCCTATTATATTTATATTATTATTGTCTATTTATATTTATATGACTATTTGTTGTTTTGTCATTTTCTGCATTGAATAGTGATAAAGAAAAAGATTCGTTTGTATTACTTAGTTTTTCATAAAATTAATCCGAGTGTGGGTGAGGGCTTAAAAGAGTCGTACTAGTTCATCTAAAATTTTGTTTGTGTTGGGGCCGCCGCCTCTCAGTATAGCGACACCTTTTGCTCTCGTATGTCACCGGCCAGCGGTCAGGCGGGATGAGGGATCCCTGATGATGTGCAATGATGCCCGTGCCAGCCGACGAAGATGGTGGATTTTCAAGCGGATATCGGTCGCAAGAAAACACAGTGGTTCTCATATAATGACCGCGTCTCCGAGAGAAGCATTACTGTTGATGATCAATGAATAATACTGCGTGTCCGTACCACTCGATGTTATTGCAATAAGCTGCGCACCAATCTACGATTCAGTACCGCACCGACCGTGCTTATAAGCAAAACCGGGCGATACCTTTATAAAACCAGCTCAAGAATAAGGCGGCGCTACTCTATTTTTCGCTTCTGTTGGCTCGGTTTTCACGTTTCTATTTATTTATCTATATTTATACATGTGCATTTCACAGGTCTATAATATGCATTTCTTATCATCTATTTGCATGCAATCAATACGCTAAAATGTACATATTATATCTATTTTACATACGAACAAAGTTATTTCTATATTTAGATCTATTTTGCACGAAACTATATAATCTTATTATCTTTTTTTTTTCAAACAGTCTACGCTATTGACCTAGCAGGTCTTAACAACTGCACCGGACTACAAAACGGACTACTTATCTTATTATCTAAAACTTACATTGCATCAATCTATTTCTATGGTGTTATTGACATTTATCTGTATAGGGTGACATAATCTCTATATGTACATATAACATACAATCAATATCCCATATTAAATATCGGTCGATGTGCTGTCCGTGATTAGAGATTTATCCCGAAAGATATCAATGTTTCGCCAGTGATATGTTATTCCTTGTTATAATTTTATTCTATTCATATTAATTTAACAACGATAGATAATAAAATTACAAAATTTCTATTTTTATTTCGACTTGTGCGGAGACCGTAACGTCATAACAAATACCGTTCGGCGGGCCCTTTAGTCTATTGTTTGTGCAATTACCATTCAAGAGAAAGCCGGGCTCTATTACTTTATTCTAAGACCGCCGTCTTGTCTGTAAAAATAATTATAAAATCATTAAAAGCCCCGTTTCTCACGCGTCGACTAGGAGGCACCGTTGTGAAATTTTATGTTCAGTTACGCAACTGTCTATATTAAATTATACGATCTTCCGTATTTACCGTTCTGTATGACCATCTAAGTCTCTTTATGTAGCATATAATTCAATAGCATACAACGTGTGTAATTCTATCACATTCTCTATACGAATGTTTCCATGCTCACACGCTATACATTTTATACAATATAATTTTACATGATGTGTTATATAATTCCCTATTAAACGTGAACGTAATATATAAGTTACTCTATACTAAAACACATTATTCTATATAATCTATAATTCACTAATTCTATGCATCCATAGGTCGCTATTTCTCTATTAATATACATGATTCTATCTACAAATTACATACTCTATAAATCTATTATATAATTCGATAATTCAATACACACATGATTCTATATCAACCACTCCCGCAGGACCGGGCGGACGGCGTCTATTGTAAACCGTCCGAACCGCTCGTCCGGTCGGTCGGTCGGTCGGTCTAGGTCGCGAGTCGGACATAACCCCCCCTCTCCCCTGGGGGGGGGTGACGTATCCATAAGGGATTTCCCCACATTAAAAAAAAAAAGCTCAGATAGGTCGCGAATTGCATGTATCAGGCAACAGCCCATGCCGAAGTCTATCGTGCGCCCTTGAGCTAGTTGCCCAAATAAAATCGGCTGAGTGCCTTAAGCGCTCGCCTTAGTAATCCGGTGAAGCTGTTAAGACCTTGCTAGGTCAATAGCGTAGTCAGTTCGAAAAAAAAACATCATAATCATAAGATCTTTCGGCTCGTATAATGTTTATAATAAATACCAGTCCGAGTGTACCTGCTAGAGAAACAAAATTTTTTAACCAATTAAATATTTATTCTTTACCACTTCAGTGTTTAATTTATTTTTCTAGTCTCTTACACCGATGGGTAACCATCAATGAATATCATACTTGGCAAGCAGCAGAAAACAACATGGCTGACCGCAATACAAAGATGCGCTGCCATGAAAGTCAAGGCATAAACTATTATTCTATTATATTACACCAAAACGTAAATAAATACTGATCTTGTCACTAATACAATTATAAAAGTATATGTAAAGGTAATAAAATAACAAAGTTTCCACTTTAGTCAACTTTTGCAACCATCTTACTTTAACAGTACATGTGGGGCGAGCAGAAATCTGATTGTTCTCATATAGATTTTCTTGAAATGACTCTTGACTGTGCGAATTTTGAGAATTATGGATGGTCATATGATGATGATTATCTTCAAGGTGTTCTTGATGGAACAATCGATTCTTCGTGGAGTTAATTGTTTTGAGCGTTTTTTTGTAAATAATTCTTAGGCATTCTTAAATGAACGCATTGGTTGCTAATACAAATGTTTTATCAGTAAGCTGTTTACCAAATGAACCAACTTGATACGATAAAGAAAGCCCTGATGTATATGCCAAGTTATCTATTTGTTGGTTCATTGAATTTTATCATATACTAAGTTTAATTGCGACATAACTTGTTCTTTTAACCATGGCTGTCTAAATATGTAGGTGACTGTTAGTTAGGTTACGCTTTAAAAAACAAAGTGTGAGTATAATTCTTCTATATGCTCAAACCAAACACACAGTCACAGTTTAGCTAGGTGTAATTGACAATTCATATCGTAATGTAACCAAATAGATTTCAATATGTTATGGCACGTTGGTTTTGCCGTTGATTTTAGACATGTGGGAAGCTTTTCAAAAATTCTAACAATCATCCTTGTTCTCGGTAAAAAGGGCTTATAAGTATAATAATAAAATTATTTTTTGAAATTAAAATAAACTATTAGGTTCACCACATAATAGAAAAATTTTTACTAAAAAAATAATAATTAAAAACGGTAGACAGCTCCGTTTTGAACTGGGGTTAGACGGATTCACGAAACGGCCGATATCCATCTGAGCTACTATGGTTTTGACAGCGACGGCTAAATATACCTTTTATTGTAGTTACATTTATTCGTTTTCTGAAAAGTGTGACAAAAACCTTTTCTACAAATGAAACCTAGCTAGATCGATTCTAAAAGAGAATATAAATGAAACAACAATGTGAAATAAGAATAAGCAATTTTCATTTAATTGACATGAAATATCAATTTATAGATCACAATCACTAATATAAAGAATAAAGCAAATAGATATATATATAATTTATTACATTATCCCGTTGTAAAGAAGTTAGCTAAGAGAAATGCGTTTTTTGTTGTCAGATGTATAATCGCTTCTTTTAAGAGATGATTACTTTCCAACCTGGACGCCGATCGTGCCAACAGGAAGATCCACAGTCACGTTGAGAAGGGTCATATCTATAAGAAAAAGCTTTTTACTATGCGTATATTTTAGATTTATAATTTACATCAATCTCCCTAATTGATTTTCAAAAGATTGGTGATGTTAGTAAAGCGGTATTACTAACACACCGCGCCAACGACTCTTGAGTGCTGCTTATTTGTGTTTTCCATCTCAAGCTGCAGTTGAGAGCTAGTCCTGTAGGTGGTAGAGCTATGCTGAAGATATTACGGGTATCAGCATGAATGGGTCGACTCGCCCGGAGTACTACCACCCCACCCACAGAAGAACCGACGTGAATTGACAGTGCTTGCATTGTTGCGTTTCGTTCGGTCAGTGAGAGCGCCGGAGGACCACATCCCCTCGCCCCGACCCTCTCCTCCCCACTCTTACCCCGACCCTCTCCTCCCCTCTCTTTCCCCTCACCAAACACATGCTGGCAACGGCAACGACTCCTCTGGTGTTGCTAGTGTTTATGGACGTTGGTGATTACTTAACATCAGGTGACCCACCAGTTCGTTTGCCTCCTATGATATAAAAAAAATCTCGTCATTTAACATTAAATTAGATTACGGTTAATGTATTACAAAGTATAAGAAAAGTCTAGCTTTAGACTTCGTTTAGGTATCGTTTCCGTTATTGTAGATAGATTTTACAATAGAAGGTTACTCTACGTCCTTCTTTGTGAAATTCCATGATAAACAGAAGCCTTGAAAACGTAACAAACACACTAAGTCACTTTTGCAATATTAGTATGCATTAATATTCTCCCTGTTTATATACACGTATATATAGTACGTAAGGATTTACGTTGTAATGCATCGTAGCGCCATTTATTGACAATTTATGAGGACAGACACCTACTCCGAGAGAAGACAATTAGGTGGACCAGCTGTTATGGTACTAGAACTGTATTTTTGATTAAACAATTGTACCCGAGTCGTCATCAACATCAGCCTGTAAGAGACTCACTACATGGTCATAAGCCTCTTCCCGAAAGAAAGTATATGCATCACCACGTCATCCTATGAAGTATTGGCGACTGAGAAATCGACAGTCTTTTTTTTTTTTTATGTCATAGGTGGCAAATGAACAGGTGGGTCACCTACTGTTAAGTGATCACCACCGTCCATGGACACTAACAACACCAGGGGAGTCGCAAGTGCGTTGCCATCTTTTGGAGGGAAGGGTTAGGGGAGGGAAAGGAAGAGGAGAGGGGAGGGGAGGTGGGTCTCCGGCGCTCTCACTGACCGAACGAAACGCAACAATGCAAGCACTGTTACTTCACGTTGGTTTTCTATGAGAGGGTGGTAGTACCCCGGGCGAGCCGACCCATTCATGCTGAAACCAATAATAGTTTCACTATGTTTTCCCATATACGTTTTCCCATATATTTCCCATATCCCATATCCCTACAAGAGTTTTTTTTTACGTTCAGGCTTCCTCACGGTGTTTTCCTTCACCGTCAGCCGACAGTGTTAGTTAAATGTACGCGAAATCCGAAAAATTTGTTGGTACACACCGGCGTTCGAACCTGTGGACATTGGAATAATATTCCATCGTTCAAACCACTAGACCACCACGACTGCATCCGAGTATTTGTTAGTAATAATTGGACCCGGTAGGTGGCGGTGTGGTCTAAATGAAAAATTAGATATTTATAATTTTCCTAACAATTTTTTTATGTGAAAACTTATTTAGGCGCATAGAGCGGTATTTCTGGTAGAAGATAAATATATAATTTCCCGTCATGACATGCAACGTAAGCGTAACCGACTGCACTGCGCTTGCGCGGCTTTCGTCAGTCTAGCGAGGTGTGGTATAAGAGCCTGTGTACATCTAATATTGATATTTTGTATTGACATTGTGCAGCCCGTCATATGTTTGATTCTGTTAAAAACTGTATAAAATCTATATAATTATTATTCGAAGTGCCAATAGATATGAAAGAGAGAGTGATGATAATAATTACAATCTAATATTAAAAATTCAAAAGAGAGTACAGTTTAAATTCCATTGTATTGAGTTTTCACTTCTGTCAGCAGCCCTTACGACTGTCTCACCTTTTTTTCTAGATTCCTTCAGAGTAAACTATATGATTTCAAGTTTTTTTTTATTTGTCGATATTTTATTAGCATAAGCTAATGCCTAAATATCATGTATAAACCGAATACTTACTGCTCAGACCGTCCATTAGCCCGGTTGTAATATTTGTGAGTCCTCCCATTACATTAGACAACAGTGGCGACGCTTGTACATAAGCCAACATCTGTTGAACAAGCAACGTTAAAGTATAAGATCGACTGGCTTCTGCCCATGGCTTACTAAAGCGAAAAAACACCCCAACTTAAAAAAAAATCTTCATTGGTGCTCCACTACCGATGCGTGATGATATAGTGTATAGCTTTCTTCGATAAATGAGCTCTCTAACACTGAAGAATATTTGAAATCGGACAAGTAGTTCCTGAGATTAACGCGTTCAGGCAAACAAACTCTTCAGCCTTATAATATTAGTATAGACTGTTGTAAGTGGCAGAGCCAAGCTGAAGCTATTGCTGGTTTCAGCATGAATGGGTCGGCTCGACCGGGGTAGTACCACCCTCTCAGAGAAAACCGACGAGAAGTAGCAGTGCTTGCATTGTTGTGTTTCGTTCGGTCAGTGAGAGCGCCGGAGACCTACCTACCCTCCCCTTTCCCTTCCTTCCTGTCCCCCCGCCACAGGCTGGCAACGCACTTGCGACTCCCCTGGTGTTGCAAGTGTCTATGGACGGTGGTGATCACTTTACATCAGGTAACCCATGTGTTCGTTTGTTTCCTATAATATAAAAAGAAAAAAGACTAGTTGTGCCCGCGACTTCGTTCGCGTGGAACCTGATATACAAAACGGTGACTAATAAAGACATTTGAATGTATTAAGTGAAATTACCATCTACTTTCCTCTCGTACTTAAGTCGCGTCGTTATTAAAATTACAATAACTATTGATAGAGTGGACCGACTTTAATGAAACAAAGAACAAATGTTACTCGAGGATATTCTTTATGAAGCGGTTTTATCATGAACGCAGTATTTTAGCAGTGATACCTGTTCATATAAACAGACAGACATTTTTAAAATTGATTGAACTGTATTTTATTACAATCAATAACACGCGATTGAAGTAAATATTTTTAAATATTTTTGATTATACCAATAAATAGTTTATATGCAAATTAATTTAAAAATTTTGAAACAAATAATTAAAAATATTAAATCGAATAAGAATAAAAATCATACAATATAATATATGGGCGCATGACCGTGGTGCCATCTGGTTTCAATATTAGTAAGTTACAAATTTAAACAAAGCATCATTGTCTGTAGTGCCATCTATCAGCTAATTAGGAACTTAAATAACACAGGAAATATTATTAGCAACTCTTTGTTATAAAGTAAATAAAATATAGAAAGGTACGAACAGGTTACTATGATAAGTAACGAATTAAATTAATTATGATTTCACAGAAGTTTTAGTTATGTTTAATTATTGTCTAACCGGATGGTACAGAAACGTGACGCCATATTGCCGTAACGGACTTCCTTTGCATTGTCGTCCAAATACATCCTAGACGCGCGTAAGGAAGTTTTACTTAAAAAAATCGATTGTCAAATCGATTCAAATCGTTGTCTGTGGAATCGATTCATGAAAAAATGTAGGTCTAGAGGGTCTAGAGGATCAATTATTCAAAAATCGTCTTTTATATATATTTTTTCTTTTATGATGAACTTTTTTATATTATAAATTATTGAATGGTTTTATTTTTATTAAAACGAAAAAAATCGTATCACGATTTTATAGTGCCAGTGATCGATGCACTGGATCGATTCGATTTTTGATATCGAATAAAATAATCGACATATATATGTCTAAAGATCGATTAGTCGATATCAGATCGCCATCCCTAAGTTCCAGTGTTGTAAACCAGGCTGAATACATATAAAACTTAGTATATTCAAACATAACTAATATAAACAGATCTATCTATTCGATTAATTAGTTTTTGTCTAATTTTCAGTACAAGGTTTGTATAAAAAAACTCCATTTAAAATATGAGAGACTGAAGCGTGTTACACAGTAGGGAGGTATTGAAAAGGTGACAAAAGGGACAAAAAAAAGGTGCGGACCAGAAGTTTATAAAAAAAGATGAAAAAAAAGAGAGAAGGTAAAAACAACCCCTAATATAACGGGTTATCATCTACCTAGCAAATAAATAAATACCCTAGTAGGTTCAAAAAAAAGAAAAAAAATGTTCGTAAAAAATACAATTATTGTCTTACCAAAACAACTACAGCCATAACTCCGAAAACGTATTTCATCTTGCCTGAATTCAGTGAGACTCTCAGTTGAATATGCATCCAGCTTCCCTCAGCCGTCTTATATACTGACGCTTGTTGAACCGGGACTAATTGTATCATCTGTGTCAACACGGAATAAATAGCCTATAACAAAAGATGACATCTGCGTGAAATATATCATTTTTATATACTTATTCACAATGCTACGGTTGATGACATGTTTAACAAATTGGTTTCGTATTGTTATACCAGGTGACTGTTTAGACAGTAGTAATATTTCTAGAGGACGCTCTGCACTCGATTCTCGTTCCAAAACAATTAAAAAAATAGGTGCTTAATATATAATCGAATTATCTAGAAAAATACAAAAATTATACACAATCCTCTACGAGTCAATGATCGTCAGGTGATTTCAATTTCATATCAAAGGGAACATGGGAACGTCAGGAACAAAACAAAAGGGTTTATTGCCCGTTTTGCTGTCGAAAGTTATTAACTCCGGCTCGCCCATTGTAGCTTTTGGCATCGGTCATTGCACTTAGGTTTATTATTTTATTTACACGTCTGTAGCTATACTTTTGAAAGTCTCAGAACAAACTTAAACTTAGGTTTTCTTGGTTTCTTATTAGTATTTGTATTCATATTATTATTTTATATCTTAAATGTGGCCATAAAGTATCATATCTTAGAATGTGAGTGGCTATACAGTCACGAATGAAGATTTACATTTCAAAATGGCAGATGCTGTTTTTATTATTATTTTTTTCTATCCTATATAAAAGTAGAATCCAATATATAAATTGTAAATTTGATGATTTGGTTAAAAAAATGTTCTTATAAATTAATACATAATTTAATAATACATTTTACATTAAAAAAAAATCTTTACATTACATCATTTGTTATTATTCAATTTTTTCAAGTTTGTAATAAATTCAGTAATTTTTAAATACTTATGTTACCAAACTGTCTCGTGATCCGTGGTTTATAAAGTCTAGTTTCGTTTGTATGGAGCTTAAACCTTTATGGTTCTGGGGGCTCGAGGGGTTAAATCCTTGGACAGTCATAAACCATAAAGGTTTATGCTCCATATAAACGAATGTAGCCCTTATAAAGCACAGGTCAACAGACTGTTTTCTTTTTTTTAATATCATATGAGGATACCGAACAGATGAGTCACCTGATGCTAAGTGATCACCGCCGTCCATAGACACTAGCAACACCAGGGGAGTCGCAAGCGCGTTGCCAGCTTGTGTTTGGGAGGAAGGGGTAGGGAGAGTGGAAAGTGGAGGAGAGACGAGAGGGAAGGGGAGGTGGGTATCCGGCGCTCTCACTGACCGAACGAAACGCAACAATGCAAGCACTCTTACTTCACGTCGGTTTTCTATGAGAGGGTGGTACTACCCCGGGCTGAAACCAATAATAGCTTCAGCGTGGCTCTACCACTGTTAACTTATTACAAGAGGCATGCAACAATTTTTTTTACGAAAATCAAAAAATTACAGACACGTCTAATTTACTTACTTATTACATGTATAGATTAAGTTTTGAAAAACACGCACACAGATTTAGAAAAGTAAGTTGTATAATGTAAACTGTATTACTTGATACAAGTTTTTAGGTACTGTTCACATTTGTTTATTGTACATGTGATTTGAGTGTTTCTCATTTAGTAATTACCTTCATATGGGTACCGTATAATTTACTATCTTGTATTTAATTCATTAGGAATAAATATTATAAATATTGAATGAAACTTTCCGATTTAATTCGTTCCTTTAGATTATTTGCCTTAATAAAACAATATAAAAGTAATTTTAAATACACAGATTTCATTTCGAATTACATTCGTAGATGAAGAGATAACGTAAGGAACTTGATTCCTGACGGGGGTCCGCCGACCGCACAATTTCTTTATTATTAACAGACCTGGACAACGTATTAGCGTAATAGCAGATTATATGAAGAAAAATAGAAAACGATGTTCTTTTTTATTTTGCTAAACACAATAAAACATACTGTTTAACACGATAAAACATACGAAGGTCATAGAAGGAGAGAAGACATGTTGTTTTCAGAACCGTGAAATCGTTATTATGTCGATTATTTGTTCATAATTCAGTAGAAAGCGTTAAACGACGATATCATTCGTAACAATACAAAGTACATCAATAACTCAACGTCTGATCAAATTTCCTCGTTCACGGCAACACACAGCAAATAACTATAAAGTTTAAGACAAAAAAACAATGGTTTTATTATATTCCTTTGTATTTCGTAAGGTAGCGTTGAAACATTGACCCACTTGCACTAAAATAACTTTTTTTTTT
>MU160269.1:15431-77941 GCA_015888305.1 Antheraea pernyi
TAAGCTAAGCTAACTATTCATACATATATGAGTTGTTGAAACATATATGTGTACCAAGCATACATACCTCAACAACTCTTATATATATTTCGTATCGGATAATATTCTAAACTATTTCAGTTTGATAAGGGAAAAAAATAAAACCCTTCCACTTGCCTGTGTATGCGTGTATGCGTGCACGTGTGTGGAGGTGATATGTGTAATGTTGTCGCAGTGATGTAAGATTTTGTGTTACTGTATCGCGCGAGCAACGTACTCAAGGGCTCCACGCCGAGGGAACGGACCTAGGCTTGAGCCGTTGTCGAGGGGGGCCTAGTCTGGTGACTAAAATAACAATTTTGCTAAACATTTCTACAATTTATAGCCCCGAAATAGGGATAACTGTTAATTGCAGCCGCTTTAACACAAAAGATAGATGCTTGTTTAGTCGCTCTACGTCAATAGATGGCGCTGTACAATGATTTTGTACAACTGCGTCGTGATGTCAAAAGGAACGCCACATTAATTACCCTACTGGTGCTTGTTTAAAAATTCGGGGTTCTGTAACTCTCCTGCTAGAAGGTTCCTGTACCCAGTAGATGTCGTTTAGTTGTGATAAAATCTGAATCCAAAAAATATCTATATATATATATATATATATATAAAGGAGAAGCTGACTGACATATCAACGCAGGGCCTAAAATTTAGGCCCTAAACTATATTATATAAGCTTGAAATTTTGCACAGGGGTTCCTTTTATAACATAGGAGACCATTACAAAAGGATTTTTGAAAATTCACCCCCTAAGGGTGTAAAACGGGGGTGCAAAGTTAGTATGAAACTTTGCCGTTTTTGAAACATGAAACCCGTGTAAAATATTTTTTCCAAAATCATCCCTTAAAGAGGCAAAACGGGGGTGCAAAGTTGCTATGAAAGTTCTCTGATTTTCACAGTTATTCCAATAAAATGTTGTATTTGGGTTATAAGTTCCTAATAATGATTATTACCGATATCCCTTTTTGTGAATTAAATCCCTAAGAGGGTAAAAAAGGGGTGCAAATTTAGTAGGTATAAAAGTATTTCGTATTTACCTACATTATTTGAATGAACGGTTACGGAGCTCCATAACATCCCTGATAAGAACGTAAATCTCACGTGCTTGTATTTATTTCGTTTTTGTGAAAAAAATAATTTCTAGAAACATCTATTTGTTTGAACACGTATCACTGCTAAATTACTGTGTTTCCGATAAAACCTCAACAAGAAAATCATAAAGCTTATCCTTGAGTGACATTAAGTTTTAGTTTCATTAAAATCGGTTCAGTCCATCAAAAGTTATTGTAATTTTAATGACAATTCGACTAAAGCACGAGAGAAATGTAGATAAATAAATGGACTTAGTTTTATTAGTCACTTTTTTTTACATTAGGTTCCAGGGGGACGGTGTCGTGGGCATAGGGAGTCGAATAATAAAAAATCTATCCATGATTCTGTAAGCCCTGTCATTGTCGTAAACATTGGCACCAACAAAGTCACCCTCTGCCCATAATTACTGGTCGTCGACTTTTCTCCTATGAACTCTATGAAAATGGAATAACTTCCACGCTGAGGGTTTTCCAGAGGATTATAATATGGGGTTTTTGAAGTGATGCTTCTATTGGGACGTTGTAAATTAAAAGTTATGAAACTAAAATGTTTAACAACAAAAAAAAGTGCTTGCGTACAAAGTACACATGTCAGAAGTGAAACTTCTCTGGTGAACTAATTTATAAGTCTTGTTTATATTTATACAAAACTTTAGATTTCGGAGACTTGAAAAATAGATGAAAAATCTGCGTTTACTGCAAATGACGTCACTTCCGTTGCATACCTGCGTCACGTTACATCTGTAAAAATTTTACCCTCATGCGCCTAAAGAAGTTTCACTTCAAAAATTATAAATGTATTTATAGGTTTTAGGCTGTGAGGGAATGAGATAGTATATCCTTAATATACTCGAAATATATACAAAGAGAGGGAAAGATCGTTTTAAAAACTATTCTGTGTTGTGTATTATTAACTTTGTTAATATATATTAAAGTATTACAAAATAATACCGAAAACCAGATCGATTTTATTGCCGTTTCTTCTCTATGACGGGGTTGTTTTCCGAACCGGCGGAGGTTTTGTCGTTCATAAGCGCCTTCTCAGGGCCTAAATTGAATAAAGTACTTTTGGTTTTGATTAAGGGAAAATGAAATCATTTTACTAAATAACTATACACACTTAACTTTTTTCTTAACTTAACTTCGTAGATACTGTCACTATTTATTTGGGCAGAGCTTCACCTTACAATACTTTGCACATAATAATGCGTAGATATCACCGACATGTTGCCTTTTAAAGGCCGATCTATGTAAGTCAAAGCGATTAATATTTACACATAATTCCGTAAAATAACTTAAGTAACACAAAAATAATGATAACCGTCACAAACTAATGTTATGCAAGTAATAAATCAATTCTATATAATAATATCATCCATCAATCCTTATTTATGTCTTATTGAAATCTATATAAATGTATCTTTAATATGGTGGAGCTAGTGTCAATGTGTTTTTCTAATATGGTGGCGCTAGTATCAATGTGTCTCTCTAATATGGTGGCGCTAGTATCAATGTGTCTCTCTAATATGGTGGCGCGAGTATCAATGTATCTCTCTAATATGGTGGCGCTAGTATCAATGTGTATCTCGAATATAGTCGCACTAGTGTACATTACAAAAAAAAAGGCTGAAAAACTACGCTATTCTAAAATTATACTACCATTCTTATACCATTATTCGTTTACAATCCGCCTGGAGAATTGTACACCATGAAAATTGATATATTTATTTGACTCTGTTTCTTAATTATAGGTTTTTTTTTATTACCATTATTCGTTTACAATCCGCCTGGAGAATTGTACACCATGAAAATTGATATATTTATTTGACTCTGTTTCTTAATTATAGGTTTTTTTTTATATTATATTATACGCTGGATGCGGTCAAACGGAAGCAGCTGATATTGAGGCGCTCCAGCCCAAAGGTGAGAACAGTATTGCATGTGTGGGCGGACTTGCGCTTTAAATCCATAAATAATTTCCATAATGTCCATAAATTTAATATACAAAAGCTCTACATTTCCTAAGAGTTTGATAAAAATAACACATTCAAAATATGTAACGCTTTTGCGAGGAACACAATTGAATACTACCGCTATAATGGAATATGTTTTTATCGATATTAAATTACGCCACCGCTATAAAACCCTATACAGGTTTATTACCTTCATTAATAATTCTTTGATCGAATGCTTTTTCATCATTTGTTAGCCATATAAAATCTGTAACTTTATTATCTTGTAGAGCAATGGTCCCCATACTTTTTCATCTCGTGGACCCCTTTTCAATTTCTTTTCACTAGGTGGACCACTTATCTTTTGAATATTAAATTTTTACAGATTCATCAAATTCAAATCTGTTTTTGGTAGGTGAAATTGTTCTTAACTTGACTTTGGTAGGTTTTACGAAGTGAAAAACTTAAAAAAAACATATATTAAAGTTTCTATATTTATTAAGGAATTCAAATCAAATGACTTTTTTTTACAAATAAATGATCTCAATGCGAGGGATGCACCTGATGCTTCGATATCAAATTTTCTACATTTGGTTGCAATTTAGTTAGATTTAATCTTAAATCCCCTCGCTCAGTGATTTCTAATCTATTTCTTTTTTTTTGATAGAAGATTGGAAACGACACTGAAGCCCCTTTCGACGAGGTATGAAGAAGGAAATGCCACTAAAAACTTTCTCGCAATAGTCCATGATGCGGGATATGTAACGGGTATGTCCTTCTGAAGCCAGAATTTTTGATATCCTTTTCCGAACTCTACTTTAAGTTCTTCATTAGTGCTAATTGCGGCCAGTTCTTCTTGAATTATAACGTTCGATTCTTCAATTTCACCGTATGGATTGATAATCCATGGTGGTATATTCATAGTCAAGATATCTTCAAACCTAATTTCAAAGTCTTTGTGAAGGGCATGTAAATGTTCAACATAGGATAAAACATCATGACCTTGCCCGCCTGTCTGTGACAATTTTGGAAACTGGGAAAATTCTCTCCGTCCAATGTTTTGCCTCATTAGTTTAATTCTGAGAAGGAAAGCTGATATAATGACTTGGTCCTTATCAAATTTAGACTGTCGCCTTGCAAGTGCAAGTTAACTTCATTGAATTTACTAAAAAAAATCTGTTAAATAGGCAATGTCTGGCTTCCACTTAATTACATTTCCTAAGAGTTTGATAAAAATAACACATTCAAAATATGTAACGCTTTTGCGAGGAACACAATTGAATACTACCGCTATAATGGAATATGTTTTTATCGATATTAAATTACGCCACCGCTATAAAACCCTATACAGGTTTATTACCTTCATTAATAATTCTTTGATCGAATGCTTTTTCATCATTTGTTAGCCATATAAAATCTGTAACTTTATTATCTTGTAGAGCAATGGTCCCCATACTTTTTCATCTCGTGGACCCCTTTTCAATTTCTTTTCACTAGGTGGACCACTTATCTTTTGAATATTAAATTTTTACAGATTCATCAAATTCAAATCTGTTTTTGGTAGGTGAAATTGTTCTTAACTTGACTTTGGTAGGTTTTACGAAGTGAAAAACTTAAAAAAAACATATATTAAAGTTTCTATATTTATTAAGGAATTCAAATCAAATGACTTTTTTTTACAAATAAATGATCTCAATGCGAGGGATGCACCTGATGCTTCGATATCAAATTTTCTACATTTGGTTGCAATTTAGTTAGATTTAATCTTAAATCCTCTCGCTCAGTGATTTCTAATCTGACATGTTGCCTTTTAAAGGCCGATCTATGTAAGTCAAAGCGATTAATATTTACACATAATTCCGTAAAATAACTTAAGTAACACAAAAATAATGATAACCGTCACAAACTAATGTTATGCAAGTAATAAATCAATTCTATATAATAATATCATCCATCAATCCTTATTTATGTCTTATTGAAATCTATATAAATGTATCTTTAATATGGTGGAGCTAGTGTCAATGTGTTTTTCTAATATGGTGGCGCTAGTATCAATGTGTCTCTCTAATATGGTGGCGCTAGTATCAATGTGTCTCTCTAATATGGTGGCGCGAGTATCAATGTATCTCTCTAATATGGTGGCGCTAGTATCAATGTGTATCTCGAATATAGTCGCACTAGTGTACATTACAAAAAAAAAGGCTGAAAAACTACGCTATTCTAAAATTATACTACCATTCTTATACCATTATTCGTTTACAATCCGCCTGGAGAATTGTACACCATGAAAATTGATATATTTATTTGACTCTGTTTCTTAATTATAGGTTTTTTTTTATATTATATTATACGCTGGATGCGGTCAAACGGAAGCAGCTGATATTGAGGCGCTCCAGCCCAAAGGTGAGAACAGTATTGCATGTGTGGGCGGACTTGCGCTTTAAATCCATAAATAATTTCCATAATGTCCATAAATTTAATATACAAAAGCTCTACATTTCCTAAGAGTTTGATAAAAATAACACATTCAAAATATGTAACGCTTTTGCGAGGAACACAATTGAATACTACCGCTATAATGGAATATGTTTTTATCGATATTAAATTACGCCACCGCTATAAAACCCTATACAGGTTTATTACCTTCATTAATAATTCTTTGATCGAATGCTTTTTCATCATTTGTTAGCCATATAAAATCTGTAACTTTATTATCTTGTAGAGCAATGGTCCCCATACTTTTTCATCTCGTGGACCCCTTTTCAATTTCTTTTCACTAGGTGGACCACTTATCTTTTGAATATTAAATTTTTACAGATTCATCAAATTCAAATCTGTTTTTGGTAGAAGTGAAAAACTTAAAAAAAACATATATTAAAGTTTCTATATTTATTAAGGAATTCAAATCAAATGACTTTTTTTTACAAATAAATGATCTCAATGCGAGGGATGCACCTGATGCTTCGATATCAAATTTTCTACATTTGGTTGCAATTTAGTTAGATTTAATCTTAAATCCTCTCGCTCAGTGATTTCTAATCTATTTCTTTTTTTTTGATAGAAGATTGGAAACGACACTGAAGCCCCTTTCGACGAGGTATGAAGAAGGAAATGCCACTAAAAACTTTCTCGCAATAGTCCATGATGCGGGATATGTAACGGGTATGTCCTTCTGAAGCCAGAATTTTTGATATCCTTTTCCGAACTCTACTTTAAGTTCTTCATTAGTGCTAATTGCGGCCAGTTCTTCTTGAATTATAACGTTCGATTCTTCAATTTCACCGTATGGATTGATAATCCATGGTGGTATATTCATAGTCAAGATATCTTCAAACCTAATTTCAAAGTCTTTGTGAAGGGCATGTAAATGTTCAACATAGGATAAAACATCATCATCTTGACAGCTTGTCTGTGACAAATTTGGAAACTTGGAAAATTCTCTCCGTCCAATGATAATAATAATAATTTATTCAATCCAGATAATACATCCATTTTTGTTAGTAAAACTTAGCCTATGTTAAAGGTAATACAGCATGTTTTATTACTATTTACAAATTTCTTCACCCACATAATCAGAATATATTAATTTGTATAGGTGCACACACTTTTTAACAAATTTGTCCATTTGTGGACAAACAAACTATCAGATCTACTTGATAACATCTTCAAGACACTATTTGAACTGCCACACATTCAATCCATCAGTGAGTTTGCTTTTTTTCGAATGATTGCGTAAAAATCATCCACACGAGCTTCAGCAAACATGCCCGATGCACTACAATATCGAGGCAACCCCAACAATGCTCTAAAGACATTGTTGTACTGTATACGCAATGCATTGTATGCAAGCAGTGTATATGAGGTCCAGAGATTGCTGGTATAGAAGCTCTGGCAATAGGCTTTAAATAATGTTATTTTTACACTTCTTGTGCAACGTGTAAACCTCCGGACCAGCATATTCCCTCTCACCGACAATGCCCTGCGCTCTCTTTCTATGTCCTTGTCATCTTTCATATTATCCGTGATGTAGTGTCCAAGATATTTAACTTGCGAAACCCTTTCTAAAGCATTACCACTAAGACTCGCAGGTAGATTGGATGTAATAGCTTTCTCGCGAGGATTAAATAGCATATAATGGCTTTTATTACAATTGTATTTAAGACCATATAAATTAACATAAGTTTCACACACTCGTAACAATTTCCTGAGACCACCAATCGAAGGGCTCAACAGCACCATGTCGTCGGCATAATTTATATTATTAACATTTATACCATCAATATAGCACCCGACATGCATGCTGTTCAGTTTTAGAATCAGGTCATTCATGTACAAATTAAATAAATTTGGTGACGTCAGACCACCCTGTCTTACCCCACATTTTAATTTACATGCTTCAGAATGAGTTCCATCCCATCGAATATGATTAATTTGATTACTGTACCAATATTCAAAAACTAAAGATATTTCATTTGGTATTCCAGTGTTTCGCAACTTTTGCCATAATGCTTGATAGTTTACCATATCAAAAGCCTTTGATAGGTCCAAAAAACATGCATACACTGGCGTACGTCTATCTGTATAATATCTCACAACTTGCTTCAAAGTCAAAATAGCGGTTTCTGTAGATAGACCAGTTCGAAACTCAAACTGAGTATCATGAAGATTGTTGTAATTATTTAATTGTGACTTAAGCAAACTATCTAATATCTTAGCCATTATTGTTGCAAGTGATATAGGCCTATAATTACTCAATAAAGATATGTCACCAGTCTTATTAATTCTTATTCCAATGTTTTGCCTCATTAGTTTAATTCTGAGAAGGAAAGCTGAAATAATGGACTTGGTCCTTATCAAATTTAGACTATCGCCTTGCAACTGCAGGTTAACCTCATTGAATTTACTAAACAAATCTGTTAAATAGGCAATGTCTGGCTTCCACTTAATTAAATCATGTTTCAAAGATCCACTTTAGAATCCAAAAACGCCAAAACTGTCTCAAACAGTGAAAAAAACGACCTTTTGACAACCAACGAACTTCGGTGTGGAGGAGTAATCTATGAAAATTTTCATCATTTTCTTCACACAACTGCACAAATAGCCTAGAATTCAAGGCATTGCTCCGAATTTTGTTTACTGCGTTGATGACAAATTGAAGAGATTGATGCAATCTACTACTCAGACTTTTAGCAACTAAATGTTGCCGATGGATTACGCAGTGTATAGCATACACCTCGGGCACATTTTGCTTTAAATAGCTGACAAATCCCCTTTAACGTCCAAACATTGCAGGTGCTCCATCTGTTGCCACAGATATTATATTTCATAAAGGGATTGCTTTTTCTGCGAAATAATCCCACAGAACATTAAATATGGATTCGCCTTTAGTATCCGTTATCAAATTTCTGGCAAACAGAAGTTCTTCATGGATTTCCTGGTCCATTATAAAACGAACATATGCCAATAATAACGATTCGTTATTAGGCAAGGTGGATTCGTCCAGTTGTATAGAAAAATGAGTCATTTTAAATGTTTACATAAGAACACTTCAACTTCATTTCCCATTCCATCTATACGTCTTTGAACCGTATTGGCGCTCAAAGGAATTTTCTTTATAATATCATAGGCCGGTTTGTGTAACAGAGTTTTGAAAACCTCTTCAATAGCTGGCAGGATTATTTTTTCTCCGATAGTATATGACTTTCCACACTTTGCTATTAATAGTGCGATATTATAAGAAGCCCTCAAACCATCATCGCTTTTTTGTGAAGTTGAAGCAAACATCCACCGTTGATCTCTTCTGAACTATTTCCTTAATTTTTTGAAAATATTTCAAATCTTTACCCGATTTCTCAGGATGACAACTTTTCAGATGACCCTCCAACTTGGAGGGTTTCATAGAGTCATTACTTAAAATTCTGTTACACACAAGGCACATAGGCAATCGTTTGTCGGAGGTTGACGGAATGAAGCCAAACTTCAAATAATCGACACTGTATTGTCGATTTTTTTTTAGAATCAGCCATTTATCTGGGGAAAAATTCAAATTCCATTAATATAATATGATAAGACATAAATACGGAATTGATTCCTTGTGTAAAATCTTTTTTAATCTTCAGAAATCTTTTATAATATATATATGGATATAGAAAGGAATCATGTCGTAAACTTGTAGATTCAGACGTGCAAGTATATACTACCGATTTTTAAAATTTTGAAAAGGTAACTATTAAGGAATAAGCATGCAACTGTACTTAATTTAATATTGAACTACTAATACCTCAAGTTTGCAAGTCAAACGGAGGAACTACAAGAATATATTTTTTTTTAATAATTTACTTACTTTTCTATGGTAATTTCAAACAAGACGAAATTGATTCACTTCAACTTACTTGACTTTAACTAACAAAGTTCCAATGACAAATGAACATTGTTTGTCTCTAACATACGTATTTTTTGAAATATTCGCGAATTGAACAAGTCTGCACAAGTTCAATTGATGCAAGTCTTAACAAGCATTACTAGGGCGAGCCAGAAAGCAATATATATGAACATCCACCTATATCAAATTTGCAGGTTGTTACAAGTTCAAGTGTTCCGGCCACTAAGTGAATAGTTTGCCAAATTAAATTTAATGTGTACTCGGCTATTGTAAATATAATAATTTCTACTATGGAATTTATAATAATTTCATTCTTTCATTCAGATAATTTCAACAAAAGCACCAATAAAAATAATTTTACAAGGTCATCTCATAATCAATTCCGAATTTTCCCATGACCAATGAATGTACTTATGAAATTCTCCGAAATAGCTCCATATCTTTATCAAATTCAATAAATATTTACCTTTTAGAATTATTACCTATATGTTTATTGTAAAAAAGTATTATGTAAGTACAAACGCATTATAATTATTATTTATAGTAAGTTAAAATTTTCGACTCGACTTGCTTATTCATTCATTATTGTCGACCCCCATTTGCAGCTCATGCACCCCCAGACTTTGTTTTCGCTGCCATGGACCCCTTGAAGTTCGATATGGACCCCCAGGGGTCCATGTGGCCCACTTTTGGGACCTATGTTGTAGAGCCTATAAAACGTTTGACTATAGGAGCACAAACACGGCTGCTTTTTCTGGTAGCAGTCGCAAATTAGTAGAGCTAGTGTAACTGTGCTCTATTCCAGAGGCTGTGGTTCGCAATGCTAGCTTATATATAAGGCGTTTCAACTCCGTCCTTAGAAATAGCTACTTACTATTGATAGGCAACATCATTGCGGTGCTTTTTAGAATAGATGTACAAAGCTAGAGGCTGCAGTAACCGTTTTACATACCTCATAGCAAACTTATAACATAAGAAGATATTAAAGGACAATACATGAATATCAACAACTCACCATCTGATCATACTTCCTCGTTTACGTCACCAGACATCAAATAATAACTGCAGAGCTCATTGTTGTAATATTTTTTTACCTTCAAAATGAGAAAAATAGTTTTTTTTATGATAAATATTCTTTTGTGTTCTGTAAGGTAGTGTCGAAGCGCTAGCCCACTTGATGTTAACTGAAAATGTAGCCAAAGTTCGTAACCTCAAAAGCTAAATCTGTCACTTATAGACGGTTAATACCGATCACAAATAAACAACCGTCGATTCGTAGATTCTGTAGCTTTCTACCATATGCGCAAGCCGCTTGCTAAGGGAACCCCCGACAACTTCAGTACGGATTTATTCATAAGAGTAGGGAATAGGTATTTAAATATGTGAGTCTTCTAATGTGGGGCCATGGTTTATAAATTGTGGCTATTGTTTACTGCCAGGAGGCAAGTATAATTAAATTTAATAGTTGTACACTTTATTCAACTATAAAAGTGTCAAAAACTTACAGTAGTAAGATCAACAGGACCATCGACACCATATCTAAAGTGAAATTGTAAAGTACCTGTTCTGGTGTAAATGTTTCCAGCACCGCTGTGATACAAGAGCAGGTTCTAGGAGACGGGGATCAATTAATAGTAGCTGTTTCCATACTTGTCTACATGTAACACTATGAAAGCTGTCTTGCTATAGTTATTTCCACTGAGTTGCAGGAAAAAGTGGCAATTGGTGAACTTTTCATCGTTACCTAATACCTTTTTTTTGCTCAAACAGAGTGTGTTGCGTGGTATCCTCCGCAGCGCTGCATTCATGGCATACGACGGTTGGCCCCTTGCGAGCAATCTGGTGCAGGTACCACCCGATCCAATCATGCCCGGTGAGTACCTGCACTAGTTTGAACGACAGGGAACCCCATTGTCTCTCTGTCCACTCGAGCAGGATCGGGTGGACAGCGTCAATCGTGTAACGTCCGAACCGCTTGTTCGCCAGGTCCTGCCGCTACCGCAACATTGCTTCCTTCCTCCCCATTCGTCGTTTTTCCTCTATCTGTCTGGGAACAGGAGGCTCCCCAATTCTCTTCTTTACCGCTGTGAACTGTAAAGACAACTGTGAAGGGCAGGAAGCCGGCGAGCGCAAAGGGCACCGTGGAGGCCACGGAGCGGTATCCCCTGATCGTCCTCAGTGCCACTATGCGCAACGCCCGCACATTCTCAACACCGAGGGCGTCAACCCACACTGTGGCCCGTAGACGGCCATCGCCCGCACGACCCTCATATATAGTCGGCAGCACCCGGTACTCGGCCTCCTTATGTTGGGAAGCAACCGGCCGAGTGCCGCCGCCGCCCCCACAATTTGCGATTCGAGCTCCATTTCCCCCAAATGCTTCATCTGGGTTCTCACCCTGATTCGGGCGCCCTCCACCATTATGTGGGCCCCAGATGGTGGCCCTCGCCGAGGCCCGTGATTTAGTAGGGCTTCAGTCTTCTCGAGGGCCACCTAGAGGCCCAACCGCCAAATGTGCCCGACCTCGAGGATTGTGGCCATGGAGGCCTGGCGCTCCACCTTCTGCCAGCTTCCCCCCGGGCCACCCACGATTAGGGTGTGATCCGCGTAACATATTATGCGCGCTCCAAATGGGAGCACGCGGCGGAGCACCCAGTCGTAGCCCATGTACCACAGGAGTGGGCCCAAGGCCTACCCTTGTGGAACCCCCCGCCGCGTGACTCGCCGGACCATTCGACCGTCGCCGTCTATGTATTCGACCTCCCTATTAACCAAGTATGCCACCAACAGCCACCGCATATACGGGGGCAGCCCGAAATATCGGATCGCTTCCCGTATCACACTTTGCGGCAGGCTGTTGAAGGCGTTGGCGGTGTCCAAAGAACACCCTTTTTTTATTGACGCGGGGAAATACTGTCCAACACCCTGCCCGGAATCTGAACTGCGCGTCCGCCACGTTCAGCCCAACCTCTTCCAGGTGCTGGACGACCCAGGAAGCGACAACTCTTTCCAGGACTTTCCAGGATGCGCAGTCGCAATGGTGAGAGAAAAGGCAAAATGCCCAACCTACCCGCCCGACAGCAGTGCGAGTGCACGCCGGACCCGCCAGTGCTCCGTCATCCGCCTCCTCCGCTTTTCAGAGCTTTATATACTATAATGAGTTCATTGCATAAGATGGAATTACAACTGAACTGACATAATGTTACTTTATAAATATATATAAACGTATGTCAATTAAAATATGAGTAACTACTCATTCTCTTTGTCAAAGTCGTCACTTGTTTTACAATTGTTTCTGTCTTTACACAGATTAATCAATTAGTTCTAGTTAAACAAACATCAGTATATAAGGCGGCTAAAGGAAGCTGGACAATTATATTCACTTGAGAGTCACATTGAATTCATACAAGATGAAATTCCTTTTCGAAATCTTCACTGTCATAGCTCTGGTAAGAAAATTTTGTTTTTTTTTTTTAGTATTTTGTATACTGATTATAAAATTTACTCTTTACCGGTACAAAATTGCTATTCAAGTTATCGAATGAGCCTCGTAAATTTTATATTTTCCAAAAAAACTTCAGTCTCATAAAATGTATGAAGCCTTTTTTTTAACCATTTAAGAACTAGGAAGTTACGAATACTCCATGCTGTATAAACTTTTTATTCGTAGTTTCAGTAGCTTCTAATAGCCATAGTTACGTAACTTCATTCCAACATAGTATTAACAAAGCAAGAATAGCATTACATACACCCAAAGATCTCAATGAGTCATTCATTTTATTCTCCAATCATTATGTGTACATTTTCTACAATGTTACATATGTCACAATTTGGTGATGACTTCACTTTTATTAAATACTAGCTGTACCCGCAGTTCCGCACATCAATCGTATTAAAGAATTATAAAATTGTGAAACTGTGTACAATTATAGAAATGTTCTTTAAAAACAATTGTATGTACGACATGCACGCCATTCACAGTAACATGTAACGTGTACATTAGATAAATAAATACTAGCAGCGTGCCAAATGAGGTTTGTTATCAGCAACATATTTGGAACCTTAAGCCACAATATAACTACCTCAGTGCTCACTTACACTGCATAAGGAACTAATGAAACAATAACTTAAAATATTATTCTAAAGATTTACATTTACGTTACATTTAATATACGTTGCCATTATAATTAAGATTCTGTGACTATACAAAAAATAAACGCTTGCCTGTTCAGCAAGAAATTGAATTATGAAACTCTTTACGTAATACGCTTATAATCTAAGCTCCTATTAGGAAGACGTCTATATTATTAAAGTTATTAATAATTATAATGTCAAATTGTAAACAATAAGCTGATAATTATTTCTCTTATCACCATTATTACATATATTATAATTATAACATAGTATAAAACAAAGTCCCTTGCCGCGTCTGTCTGTCTGTTCGCGATAAACTCAAAAACTACGAAACGGATCTTCAAACGGTTTTCACCCATGGATAAAGTAATTCATGAGGAACGTTTTAGCATATAAATTTGTCAAGGTTTCGTGTAGATTGATTGAAATATAACGATAACTCTTGGACAAGTCGGAAAAATTCAAACGGCTTGGGAGATTTCATCGAAAACGCTCCATAATCCTTTTGAGATATAACAATATATGTTGGGTAAATGTAATAAGGTTTACTTTTGTGTGTATAGGTTAAAATAAAAGAAAATGACGTCCATTGAAAAATGTATTGACGACTTAATATTATAATGACAATGACATGATACATTTTCCTTTTTCTTTATAGCCAGGTGTAAATAATTAAACAATATACAGACACAATATAGATCTACAAAAAATGTCGGCGAGGGCATATCTTTTAAGGATAGCCCACTATACTCATTATATGTTCTAAAAAAAGGGACATACAATTTTAAAGCTATTTAGATGTTTTGGGTTGGGTTTAAATATAACGATAATTGTTGGACATGCCGGAAAAGGTCAAGCCGCCTAGCGTAGAAGTTTTCATCGAAAACGCTGCCTAATCCTTTTAAGATATAATAAAACAATGTATGTTGGGATATTCCCCTTTTATAGATCTACAAAGAAGTCTATGAAGGCATTTTTAAGGGTAGCCCACTATACTCATTATATTTTCTAAAAAAAGGTGACGTATAATTTGAAAGATTTTTAGACGGATACAGTATTAATAATTATCAACTTAAATACTTTAGTTGCATTAAGCATTTCATGCACATTCATATCTTTATTCTAATATATAAAAATCACGTGTCACGGTGTTTGTGTTCGAACTCCTCGGAAACGGATAGACCAAATTTTATTGAAATTTTTAATGGATATTTGATGTGTGATATGTGAATAGTTTGTAAAGTATATTTTATATCTCTAGGTGAATAGGTTTTTTTTGTATTTTCTGACATTTTTTTAGTGTTGTGCTTTGTGATGTGTTACATAGAACAAAACTTTTTTAATAACTTACAAGAGGAATAAGTTACGCATAACAGCCTTATTTTGAACATAATTGAAATGTATATATTTTGGGTATAAATGTATGTAGTTTGCGTGTTATTATACTTTTGCTCAATTTCGTGGTCATTTTCGTATATATACTCAACCTTTAATGAGTTTAACGAGAAAAATAATTCGCAAGTTATTATTTAAAATCTTTATATAATAATAAATAAATCGGTGGCTAGATCAATACTGTACATTAAATATTTTTATGATAATTATAATCGGAGTGAGCTTTGTTATCGCTATAGGAGTCAAAGATATCTTATTTAGAATTTTTGTCCGTCTTTCTGTCTGTTTCTGTGTCCGCATATCACTCTGAAAGTTCTGAACCAATTTTGAAATTTTGAACCACTGAACGAAACATGACACAGTGATGACTAATATTATAAAGTGACATATAGAGTAATTTTGTCCCATAAAACGCAAGGAGTAATCCAGTGTAAATGATAAAAGTCAGAAATTGGTGGTATATGAGATTCTTGACATACAACTTCTCATATTCATATTTCTGACATATGCCAGGTGACTGTTGAAAGGTTAACACCCTTCAGTAGTGGGGTAGTTCATGTTCACATTTAACATATAAAATAATAATATTAAAACGAATACTAATACACAACAAACAGAACCTTAGATAAGTTTTTAAAAGTATGGGAACAATACTTTAAACGTAAAAAAATCACACCTAGGTTCAATTAACAGAATTAAATGAGATCTTTTCAAGGTTAATCATTACACTAAATAATAAACTCCTTATCGCTAGAATGCCGCACGGTCGGACAATGGGAAGCGGGGTGCGGGTCGAGGTATTGGATGCGGGCCGGACTGCGCGGCAGCGCACATTGAAAACGATGATTCATAACGCTTTTTGTGTAAATCAACTGATGTTGAGTGAAAATCAGTTATGTTTTTCCCGAGATAATTAGGTCAAATATTATGCATCAATTTTTTTATTGATTTAGAACCAAAAATGACTAATAATTGTCCTGTAAAAATATTGCCGGCGTCGAACCTAAGACCCAGTAGTAACAAAATATGGAGCACAATGACAAAAATTGAGTCAACTTATATTTGTTTTCAAAAAATTACCTATTATGGCGTATCTAAACAATGAATGATTCCAAAATCAAGTTCAGAAGATTTTTTTAGAAAACATAAACCTCACAATATTATATTGCGATATAGAAAATAAGTCTCAAAAGTATCTAATAGAGTATTAACAGGGCATGTGTTGTTTCGATATTTGATAAAATTTGTTTTCCAAATACTGATGAGTTTTGGAATAATTGTATGCAGGGTTGTAAATTTACGATTAGCATAATTAGTTTAGGCGTTTCCAGTTGCCATTCAATACTATATCTATATATTGTAAAGACATGTAAAGTTTGGATGTTCGGGGTAATAATCCTTGGTCCTACTGATCTGACATTGAAAATTATGTCTGGAACGTAGAAGTAGATAAAAGTAGAAAGGTGTATTATCTCTCAGTGCTAAAGATTACTTATTATTTTGGGAAATATTTATATTAATCACAAATAATGTAATTAAAATTGTCAACAATGCAATAATACGACGTGCACCGCTTAAATGGATTGAAACAAAGGAATAAAATTTGTAGCAAATATATTAATTACCTTTAGCTTTACAAAAAAGTCCACTTACAAAAACAAATAACTAAATAAAAATGGAGATTTCATCGAGATAAAGTTTACTTTGTACGGCATGTTAGTTGATAAAGTTGGTCAGAAGATAATGCGAAATAAAAACTACGAGTTGGTAAAATTATTGAGTTGTCGCTGCCGTTGGACTTATGAGAATAGTAAGTGGGCTACGGTCGTGAGTGGCACATAAGCTATCCAGAGGGTACTGGGAAGACATTATGTGTTTAATTGGGTCGCTGAACTGTTTGATTACACAATTTAAAACGGTTGATGTCGCTACAGTCGGGTTCTAGGTTTTTAAGATTTTTCGAGTTTGGAAATACAATAGAAACCGGTAGTAACTGATTTTACGCAGGCGAAGTTGCGCGGGTTAGCTAGTTATAAATAAAGAATGACTTGAAATCTTGCTAGATATACGCAGACAAAGTCGCGGATAACATCTAGTCTAAAATAGAATAACCTCAATTACTTTTTATAAGGCTCGCTATCTACCAGTGTAAGTCCCGTAAAAATAGATCTAACCATTTTGGTGATAGCACAACGGACGAAGCCACGGTTAATGGCTAGTATAAACTAAAATTGCCTACATTATTTTTGTAAAATCAGCTATCTGCCAGTGAAAGTTTCGTGAAAACCAGTCTAACCGTTTTGGAGATAGCATTTTGGGCGAAACCACGGTTAACAGCTAGTATAAATTAAAATTGCTTGAATTACTTTTTATAAGGTCAGCCATTTGCCAGTGAAAGTTTCGTGAAGAACGGTGTAACTGTTTTGGAGATAGCACTGCGGGCGAAGCCACGGTTAATAGCTAGTATAAACTAAAATTGCTTGAATTATTTATTTATAAGATCAGATACCTGTCGTGCAAGTTTCGTGAAGACGTGACCTAACCGTTTTCGAGATAGTATTATGGGCGAAGCCACGGTTAGCAGCTAGTCTAAATTAAAATAGATTAAATTACTATGATGTCCGCTATCTGCTGGTGAAAGTTTCGTGATAATCGGTCCAACCATTTTGGAGATAGTATTGCAGACGAAGCCGTGGTTAATAATTAGTATAATTTAGAGTAGCCTAAGTAACCCGTTGTAATTTTAGCTATCTGTCAGTGGAATTCCCATCAAAATCGGTTCAGCGGTTTCGGAGATTAGCCGGAACAAACAGACAGACAGACCGACAAAAAATTATAAAATTGCATTTCTGTTATCAGAAGCGTGTATACTTTCATACCCAATCAGTGAAAATTTTTTATTTTGATATTACAACATACAGACACTTCTTTTTTATTATATGTATAGATATAGATAAAAACCTATTCAGTGGAATGTGCCCTGAACGGAGTCGAAAGGCAGTACTTAATTCAGTTCGACTGATTTTAATTTGGCGAACTAGGTATAGCGCAGTAAGGTAGGTTGCAAGGTTTTATACCATATGCCTTTGTTAACTGATCGCTCATCGATGTATTCCTTCCACATTTTACGGCAACGTTTTCTTATAAGAAAAAGATGACCAGCATAGTAAGATATATAATTAAATGGTATACCATTGGTAAGAGCCTCTCTAGCCAATTGATCCGCTTTCTCATTTCCCATCAAACCTAGCCAGAGGTGTTATAATAAACCTATTTAATTCAACTATTGCAGATGCTTGCGCTTATCCAAGGAGCAGTGGCAGACGATAGTACCATTGTCGGTAAGTGACAAGTTTTTATTAATATTTATAATTATGCGTTAATATATCAGTTCCCTCATGACATGTGTTGAAACTTCATACTTGTGTTTAAAAGTAGACAAATATCAGAGAAGATTTGTTTTTCATTATCCAATTCAATAGTACATTTAATATATTAAACATAAATCAGTTATCGAACGAATAATTTTTATTATAAAAATAAATATATAGTATTTATGTTATTATAATGTTTTAAATATTATAATAGGGGACAAACGACAGCCTGTTCGTAACCTGACGGTAACTGATCACCGCCGTTCATAGACACTAGCAACACCAGTCGCCAGTGCGTTGCCAGCCTGTGTTTGGAGGAGAGGGGTTGGGGAAGTGGCGGGGGGAGGTGGTCCTCCGGCGCTCTCACTAACCGAACGAAACGCAACAATGCAAGCAATGTTACTTTACGTCGGTTTTCTGTGGGTCGGGTGGTAGTACCCCGGACGAGCCGACCCATTCATGCTGAAACCAGTAATAGCTTCAGCGTGCCTCTACCACCTATAAATTATATTAAATTAAATAAAACTTTATAAAAATAAGAAGTAAACGGCGATAATATTATGATATCTGTTTCATAGGTGAAGATGGAGGTAGTATGGGTGTCTCTGTGCTTAATAAAACGTTATTTCGATGAGCAGTAATAGTTCATCCTAATAACAATCCGCAATAAACTAGATTGACCGCATCGTGGTCAACACAGCTTTCTGTATATTTAAAAAAAGGAAATTTCTTCCTTGTGTTCTGGTTTTCACGTAACCTATTTGAAATACACACATCAAAAAAGTCTAAGCAACATGCGTGATATTACAAATTTTACCATTTATATTACTTAGTTTCTAAGTATTTACTCAAACAAAGTGCGTAGGTAAGTAAACTTTTTTGTTATTGATGACATACTGGCTGGTTGTAAAAAAAAAATTTGATTATGTTTTGTTTTTTTTCATAAAATTCAAATGACTGCGAATTTGTTTAATTTAAATGCGTTTTAATTGCTACGTTTAGTCTTGATTTTATAATTTTACCAACCATTTAAATAAAGTTAGCGACAAAATTGAATTGTTAGATATTCTTTACGTCATGAAGCGACGTCATTCGATGGCAGATGAAATGCAAAGAGCTGTAGGGATGTTGCAAGCGGGAAGTAATCAATCTCAGGTATCTCGACATTTCGGCATTCATAGAAGTGTTATTTGTCGCCTTTGGCAGCGCTACAATAATACAGGAGAACCAGCTGAACAGCATCCAGGCCGTAAAAGGAGTACAACCACTCGGCAAGACAGGTACATACAACTGACTGCAAGACGCCAGCCGATGTTAACCGCTCGAGAGACAAGTTTGAGGCTACAAATTTCAAGTGGTGTTGATGTAAGTCCTCAAACTGTGCGAAATCGACTGCATGAGTACGGCCTACGAGCTCAATGCCGAATCAGGTGCCCACCGATACGTCACGGGAATCGCGCTCGTCGATATGAATGGTGTAGAGAACGCATAACATGGACCCAGGAACAATGGAATAAAATTATGTTTTCCGATGAGAATTCAATGAATAATCGTTGCCGACAAGTTCTGAATAGCAGAGGAGACCATATTTTGTATTAAATTGTTCTATTCTTTCACAATAAATACATTTTCTTTAGAATTTTCATTTTGTAAGAAAAAAGTTTAGTTTCTTATGTATCTTAATTTCTACAGTATATTGTAATATTGTTCATTTCTGTTATTAAAAGAACTTATAATATTTTTACATCATAGAACCCTAAAGATATTATTTTAAAAATAAAATCCAACGTTATAATGTGAAGAACCATCCTAAAATTTAAATTAGTACATGTTGCTTAGACTTTTTTGATGAGTGTAGTTTAAAAAAAAAAAATATATATATATTGAATTTTTCTTCTTTGTAGCAACACTGCTTTCTTTTCCACAGATGAAGGTGTTGAGACAGACAGGGGTTGTATAACATGCCATGAATCGACTACAACATGACGTTCTAGAGATTTTGGAAAAGGTTTCCAAGATAGTTCCTTCTATAATATTTTTTCGTAATGTAACTTCTATGAAATAATTTTGTAAAATTTTTAAATATACTGTAACTTTTATTTAACAATATTTAACCTGACATTACATTGGTAATTCATTCCATCTAAATAAAATTTGTTTAATTTATTCTGTGTTTGAATGTTTCTTTAATCATATACCTATTTAATCCATAGATAAAACTCACAAAAATATACACATGTACTCACTCACACACACATAGCCATACACGTGACCTTTTTATTTTTTACTATGTATTAAGTATTATTAAATAAGATGTAAATAATCCATAAGTGACATATTGTTAGGGATGCATATCTATTGGAATTATTATATGATGGATATCCTTTGGTTATATTATTATATATATATATTGTAACAACTACATATCGACGGGAGAAAGCGGAATTGTCGTAACTTGAAAAACTCACCTTTACACCAGAGCCAAAAAAACAATTTCAAAAAATATTTTAGTGATTAAGATGCTATTGTTACAATAAATAAATTGAATACATTTTATCGAACTTTTTTTATCATAAGTAACATATCGATACAGTATCCGTACAAGTTTGTAATGCGCATCACTATAGAAACATTAGGGGTTACCCCGCATTACCCCGGGCCCCTCCTTACACCCGCGACAACGGATCGCCCGGTTCCCATACTATATCCGATTATGCAGTCTATTAACTACGCGCTGTTTTGTTACTCTATGCATGCCATGAATCGACTACAACATGACGTTCTAGAGATTTTGGAAAAGGTTTCCAAGATAGTTCCTTCTATAATATTTTTTCGTAATGTAACTTCTTTGAAATAATTTTGTAAAATTTTTAAATATACTGTAACCTTTTTTTACCAATATTTAACCTGACATTACATTGGTAATTCATTCCATCTAAATAAAATTTGTTTAATTTATTCTGTGTTTGAATGTTTCTTTAATCATATACCTATTTAATCCATAGATAAAACTCACAAAAATATACACATGTACTCACTCACACACACATAGCCATACACGTGACCTTTTTATTTTTTACTATGTATTAAGTATTATTAAATAAGATGTAAATAATCCATAAGTGACATATTGTTAGGGATGCATATAAGGATATCCATCATATAATAATTCCAATAGATATGCATCCCTAACAATATGTCACTTATGGATTATTTACATCTTATTTAATAATACTTAATACATAGTAAAAATTACACCAGAGCCAAAAAAACTATTTCAAAAATTTTTTTTTTTTCACGTGCAGTGCTAAAACTAGGCAAAAAACCAAGGTAGTATCGATGATAAATGGAATTATAGAATAGCGAGACCCAGACCATTCGAAGCGGTATTTTTTTATACAAGAATATGGTAAAAAGTTATTTAGCCCAAAATGCAAGTTACGATATTTTCGCTTTCTCCCGTCGATATGTAGAAATTTTAATTAATTAATTAACCGTTGATTTCTGTATGAATAAATAAATAAAGGAGAATATGTCTCGTAAGCTAAATATTTAATGGTTTTGGTAACCCAAATTGTCTACGGTTTTCATTACGTAAATTATAAACACTGTGCATATATACTTATATAGCATACTGCGAGCGCGTTGATTTTGTCATAGGAGGCAAACGAACAGTTGGGTCACATGATGTTATGTGATCACCACCGTTCATAGACACTAACAACACCAGAGGAGGTCGTGTTGCCAGCCTGCGTTTGGGGGCAAGAGGGAGAGGGGAGGTGGATCTCCGGCTCTCTCACTGACCGAACGAAACGCAACAATGCAAGCACTGTTAGGTTCACGTGAGTGTTTTGTGGGTCGGGTGTTAGTACCCTGGACGAGCCGACCCATTCATGCTGGAACCAGTAATAACTTCAGCGTGGCTCTACCACCTACGGATATAGGATATGTTCAACAGTGGAAAAGAAAGGATGTTCAGCTACAAGGATGAAATATATATAATACTTATATCAATGTTCATACTCTTTTTGTTACTGGATTACTACTTGTACGTGACTTCTTTTTGTATTCTTAACCCGGGACAATCAGACATAATCATATTTGTTGATACTGCCTTTTTTGTTCTGTCATAAAACAAGGAATAAAGTTAAAGTACGCGCTGAAAGCGATTTTTTTTCATATTATAGGGGCAAACGAACAGGCGGGTCACCTGATGGTAAGTGATCACCGCCGTCCATAGATACTAGCAACACCAGCCCAGTCGCAAGTTCGTTGCTGGCCTTTTAAATCCTAGGTTATCTAGAGTTACTTCTTGACTTGAGGATAGCTCAATATAATAGCTAGTAGACGCTTTTTTTTTCTTGTAGCACGGAAAAATGACTGCGCTATGCCTGATGGTTAGCACAGTACAATCCAAAAACAATAATTTTGTAAAATTTTTAAATATACTGTAACCTTTTTTTACCAATATTTAACCTGACATTACATTGGTAATTCATTCCATCTAAATAAAATTTGTTTAATTTATTCTGTGTTTGAATG
Organism: Antheraea pernyi; assembly: GCA_015888305.1. Lineage (NCBI taxonomy): Eukaryota > Metazoa > Arthropoda > Insecta > Lepidoptera > Saturniidae > Antheraea > Antheraea pernyi. The sequence goes on from MU160269.1 coordinate 38,335, forward strand.
TTTCTTTAATCATATACCTATTTAATCCATAGATAAAACTCACAAAAATATACACATGTACTCACTCACACACACATAGCCATACACGTGACCTTTTTATTTTTTACTATGTATTAAGTATTATTAAATAAGATGTAAATAATCCATAAGTGACATATTGTTAGGGATGCATATCTATTGGAATTATTATATGATGGATATCCTTTGGTTATATTATTATATATATATATTGTAACAACTACATATCGACGGGAGAAAGCGGAATTGTCGTAACTTGAAAAACTCACCTTTACACCAGAGCCAAAAAAACTATTTCAAAAATTTTTTTTTTTTCACGTGCAGTGCTAAAACTAGGCAAAAAACCAAGGTAGTATCGATGATAAATGGAATTATAGAATAGCGAGACCCAGACCATTCGAAGCGGTATTTTTTTATACAAGAATATGGTAAAAAGTTATTTAGCCCAAAATGCAAGTTACGATATTTTCGCTTTCTCCCGTCGATATGTATGTGGCGTGCTCTAGCTGTAAATAATTTACCGAGAATATCGGATCGGAAGCGCAAGTACAGCGAAATTTATCGCATCGAGTAAACAGCCAAAATAACGGTACTTTCGCCGCGCGCCCCTCCGTCCCGCTACTCCGAGCCGCGCCGCACCGACCATCCGTCGCCCCGACACACTCTTCACGTGCAGTGCTAAAACTAGGCAAAAAACCAAGGTAGTATCGATGATAAATGGAATTATAGAATAGCGAGACCCAGACCATTCGAAGCGGTATTTTTTTATACAAGAATATGGTAAAAAGTTATTTAGCCCAAAATGCAAGTTACGATATTTTCGCTTTCTCCCGTCGATATGTAGAAATTTTAATTAATTAATTAACCGTTGTGTAAATTCGTTCAGTAGTTTTTGAGTTTATCGCGAACAGACAGACAGAGAGACGCGGTGGGGGACTTTGTTTTATGATAATGTTGTATGATAATTAATGATGATGATTTGATTACACATAGGAGAATATGTCTCGTAAGCTAAATATTTAATGGTTTTGGTAACCCAAATTGTCTACGGTTTTCATTACGTAAATTATAAACACTGTGCATATATACTTATATAGCATACTGCGAGCGCGTTGATTTTGTCATAGGAGGCAAACGAACAGTTGGGTCACATGATGTTATGTGATCACCACCGTTCATAGACACTAACAACACCAGAGGAGGTCGTGTTGCCAGCCTGCGTTTGGGGGCAAGAGGGAGAGGGGAGGTGGATCTCCGGCTCTCTCACTGACCGAACGAAACGCAACAATGCAAGCACTGTTAGGTTCACGTGAGTGTTTTGTGGGTCGGGTGTTAGTACCCTGGACGAGCCGACCCATTCATGCTGGAACCAGTAATAACTTCAGCGTGGCTCTACCACCTACGGATATAGGATATGTTCAACAGTGGAAAAGAAAGGATGTTCAGCTACAAGGATGAAATATATATAATACTTATATCAATGTTCATACTCTTTTTGTTACTGGATTACTACTTGTACGTGACTTCTTTTTGTATTCTTAACCCGGGACAATCAGACATAATCATATTTGTTGATACTGCCTTTTTTGTTCTGTCATAAAACAAGGAATAAAGTTAAAGTACGCGCTGAAAGCGATTTTTTTTCATATTATAGGGGCAAACGAACAGGCGGGTCACCTGATGGTAAGTGATCACCGCCGTCCATAGATACTAGCAACACCAGCCCAGTCGCAAGTTCGTTGCTGGCCTTTTAAATCCTAGGTTATCTAGAGTTACTTCTTGACTTGAGGATAGCTCAATATAATAGCTAGTAGACGCTTTTTTTTTTCTTGTAGCACGGAAAAATGACTGCGCTATGCCTGATGGTTAGCACAGTACAATCCAAAAACAATGGCGCCAACCGAGTCACTATCCACGCTGGTCGCCACTATCATGCCGGCCTGCAAAATGCTGGATATGCACAGGCTGATCCCGAAACGCGACCCGCAGAAGCGAATCACTATTACGGGCTTTTTTGCCATATACATGGCGGTTGCGACCCAGTCAGACTGTAAAACCCTACCACCCCGCTTTCGCCATTGACTCGTTCGTTATTCAGCAGGGTGCACCACGTGCAGATGAGGTTGGCTTGGGTGTCTCAAGTCTTATGATGTTATTCGACACCCCTTACACCTTCTTGTCATTCAAGAAGCGAGACTACAACACGACCGGAACATTGACATTAGCGCCGCCATCATATTAGATATATACATTAACACTGGCGCCACTATATTAGAGATACACATTGATACTAGCGCCGCCGTATTAGAGAGACACATTGACTCTAGCGCCACCATATTAAAGACACATTTATATAGATTTCAATAAGATATAAATAACGGAATCATGAAGGAATATTTGTTGTAAGAACACAGTTAAAATATTCATCTGATGTTCTCGGAGATTCCTACGTAATAGCAAAACGTCATTTCCTTTCCTTAGAGCGAAGACTTCAACGTTATTCAATCATGAAAAACAGATACATGTGTTTCATGAATGGATACGCAGTTTTAGGTGACATGAATGAAACTAAATGTACTTCAAACAACAACGTTAATTATTATCTGCCTCATCATGGGATAATTCGAGAGTTAAACACTACTAAATTAAGGGTTATCTTCGCTGCATCAACCATCACAACCTCAGGAAAATCATTTAATAATATACAAATGGTGGGGCCGGTAGTTCAGGATGATCTCCTATCTATTCTATTAAGATTTAGACAATACAAATGCGTAGTTTCTGGAGATATTGAAAAAATGTAACGGAGCTATTTTCGTAGAACCATCACAACGTTGCTTACAACAATTGAACATTGAATAAAATCTAGCCACAAAATGTTTAGTTTCTCTAGCAGATTATTGCATGAACATCAATGCCAGAAAAACAACCCGAAGATATTTTTACGTTGATGATATGTTAACTGGAGGAGATACATTAAAAGCAGTAATACAGCTCTGTAAAGATGTTATACACACCTTAGAGTCAGCCACTTTTAAGATACGAAAGTCGCAGTTTAATAGCTTCGATATTGTAAAATCCATTTCAAATGACATTAGAATACAACAAAATATTAGGCATACAATGGGATTCCTCACTAGATTATTTACTTTTTCCCATTAATATTGATTTCACCAAAAAGAAGATAACAGAACGTGTAATTTTGTCACTAATAAGCCAAGTATTCGATCCCTTAGGGCTTCTCGGTCCTCGTACAGTCGAAACAAAAATGTTAATGAAAAGCTCTGGATACAGATATCCAATTGGGATGATGAAGTGTCAAACGATATTAAAATTAAATTTCAGAATTTTATTCAATCACTTTCATCTATAAATACATTTCGCATTCCACGCTGGGTTTAGTAGCTATAACATTCGAACATTCACTGACACCTCAGAACGTGCCTCTGGTGCATGCAATTATGTTATAACTATTGACAGTATAACACAGCATGTGTACAGATCTTTGCTTCACAGAACAAAGTAGCACCCCTAAAACCTGTTACCATTCCACGGTTAGAATTATGTGGAGCGTTATTGGGTACAAGACTTTGCACTAAGGTTTTACAGTTAATCACAAAATACGTAGATTATACGTAGCAAAAATTGTTATTTTTGGACAGACTCTACGATTGTCCTAGATTGACTTAAGACTTCACCAAACAATCTTAAAACATTTATCCCGAATAGGGTAAGTGAAATACAGGATTTTAATTATCATCACAGTTGAAAGTACGTACCGTCAGCACTCAATCCTTCTGATTTGGTTTCTCGTGAAGTACGTGCTGATAATATTAATGCATATAACTTACGGTGGTCTGGGCCTAGCTTATTTCACCAAGCAAATATCGATTACCCTCACTTATCTTCATCACACACAAAATAAAATCTTCCAGAATTATCATACTCCAATCTCACTCAAATACACACAATATAACGTAATAATATTTCAATGTTAATTCACAAAATGTCTAATCACAATAAATTATTAAGAGTAGTTGCATATATAATTAGATTTCTTCAGAATTATCGAGATTTTGAAAATAAAAACAGGGACATCTTATCTTTGTTAGAACTGCAAGATGCCAATATTTTTTTGCTATGTATATCACAATTAGAAATGTTTCCAGGTGAATATGAATTAATGAAATCAAATCATCCATTATTTCAATAATAATAATCATATATTTAAAAAAAAACATTAGTACACGCGCTACCTAACAATCCATTTAAAGTGGGTGCCAACCCAAAGTTACAGTACTCACTACATACTCAGTTTAGGTCTCCGTTCGCATCCCGTAATGTAAGTATAATTTGGAATTTGTGTTGGCATCGACTTCAAATAGATCATTAGCTCGAGCAACAGTAAATTTTTCGTTAGGTGTCGCACGAACAAAAGTGCAGCAATCACATGAAGCTATGCATAAATTGGTTAAAAAACCAACCCCTGTGATTGGTGCAGAAAACGTGAGCGATATGAGCTTCGCGAGAAAAGATTTCATATTCACGATGTTCGCACAGCGACCAACAAATGAATTTTCGATTACAACGTCGACACGAAGCTCTGGATATGTGACGAAATACGCCAGCTGCATACGCCGAACACGATGTAATGCAACTCGATGACCGCGACGCAACGACACGTTGTATTCGCTATATAGGGCGCGCACTGAAAAGTGCGGTTTTATAAAAATACAATCGAAAACAGCACTCGCAACTCACAGTAACACTACGTATTACACGGTAACACAATGTATCACTATACTCGCCGTGTTTGGATCGGAACTCACAGTGCTTGCGCTGTTGCGTTTCGTTCGGTCAGTAAAAACGCCGGATATCGACCTCCCCATCCCCTCTCCCCACCCATAACCTTTCCCTCACCCCCACTCCCCCTCCCTCAAACAACGCGCTTGTTACACCCTCGATATTGCTATCATATTCATATTGCTATATATATCAACAAATAAACTACTATCGGTTCGTGGCTGTAGCTTTCTACCACATGAGCAAGCCGCTTCCTATGGGAACCCCAAACGACTTCAGTACGGATTTATGTGGCTATTGTTTACTGCCAGGAGGTAAGTATAATTAAATTTAATAGTTGTACACTCTATTCAACTATAAAAGCGTAAAAACTTACAGTAATATGATCAAAAGAACCATCGCCACTATGTCCACATCGCCACTAAAGTGAAATTATAAAGTACCTATTCTAGTGTAAATGTTTCCAGGACCGCTGTCATACAAGAGCAGCGTAGGAGACGGGGGTCAATTAATAGTAGTTGTTTCCATACCCGTCTAACTTGTAACACTATGAAAGCTGTCTTGTTATAGTTATTTCCACCAGGTTATGGGTAAAAATGGCAATTGGCGATATTTTCATCGTTACCTATTACATTTATTTTTTAACTCGGACAGATTGTGTTGCGTGGTATCCTCCGCAGCGTTGCATTCATAGCATACGGTGGTTGGCCCCTTGCGAGCGATCTGGTGCAGGTACCATCCGAATCAACCATACCCGGTGAGTACCTGCACCAGTTTGAACGACAGGGAACCCCATCGTCTCTCTGTCCACTCTAGCAGGATCGGGTGGATGGCGTCAATAGTGTAACGCCCGATCTGCTTGTTCGCCAGGTCCGTTGTTTTTCGTCTATCTGTCTGGGAACTGGACGCTCCCCAATTTTCTTCCTTACCGCTGTGAACTGTGAAGACAACTGTGAAGGGCAGGAAGCCAGCGAGCGCAAAGGCCACCGTGGAGGCCACGGAGCGGTACTCCTCTAGACTGACACGGACAGCGTAATAAGATTATTCGGAGTGCGTAAAATAGATTGTTTATTCACAGCTCCTTATATGGTATTTATAGAGACATGCGATTGTTTATTTATTTGAACGACGTTCTATTTACAATATATACAAAATTTTCAGTCAGTCTGCCAAAGAGGATGACGTACTCGGTAGATAAAAGTCTAGTATTTGGGGCACCGTTTCCTCGATAGTGTAATTAGTGTATAGCTGAAATCGAGTATTCTATTTACTAGATGTTCAAAGAATCCCATATAGATTAGACCTTGATAGGATATTGAGATAGGGTTATACTATTACCATTAAAATAAACTGTACCTGAAGCTGTTATGGCCTTGGTAAGCCAATAGCGTAGACAGTTCGAAAGAAAAAAACAGTATATTCATTGTGGAAGTATAAGGATTATTTTAAATATATTGCGACCCACATATATTTACCCACCACAACCCGCGACCCTATAGACCAGCGGGCAGAGCGTAATATTCACTTCAGCACAAGTACCTCCCGACGGTAGATCAAGCACTTTCATTTGAAAGTATCACATCATCCACAGAGACGTCATGGTTTTTATTCGATCGACCAGTCAGTCCACCAAGAACAATCGAATAAATCGTTATCCAATACAGAAATACAACACTGGATGTAATTACCACTAACTTGTAAGACGAACCTTTGTGGTTACTAGCACAAGAATCTGAGCGACAACCCAAGAATACTTCGTACATCGTCGGCGGTCGTCCTCTAAGGTATTCAGCCCAAGCTGGCAGCTAATAACAATCGAGATGCACGAACAAGCGATAACTTCAAATAAGGTCAATAGTACGGACAGTTCTTATATGGCCTCACCTTAAAATATGTATTGTACAAAAAATTCATCATGGTTAAAAATGGAATTTAAAAGATAAATAATGTTTCTTGCAATGTCCTTATACATTTTTATAGCTTCTTTTTATTCTAGAAACTACCAGTAGGCACCAAATATATTAAAAAACGGTTCCATAGATCTCAAGAAACTTTTTTCTTCTGTTTTTTAGATATTTTGATTTTTTTCCGGAAACCAATTAGAGATCTGAAACTTACAGGATCTTAATATCTTATTGAACATTATTATCAAATTTTATTTTGGTAAAATAAACGGATAGGTCTCAATTTTTTGACATATTCCTTTTTTTCCTTTTTTTCTTTCATCTTTCTGGGGCCGGTTCACTATGCTTAGGGCCCTAAATTCTTTGAGTCAAAGAATTTTTTTGTCAAATAATAATCGCTTAATGAGACCTAGTCATTTTTTAACAAAAGAAAATTTGACAATGATGTTCAAATTTTTTTTTCCTATGTATAATATATATTAAGGTTCGATAAAAGGACCTCTAAAAATTGAAATTAAGAGCAGCCCTTTTTTGGACAGAATTTTTGTTTGGATATATCCTATGATATTATGGCATGAGAGCGAGAAATACATATATAGGTATATACAATTATGTTATAAGAATGTTATATTAGAGTATTTATTTAGCTGTTCAATTAATTAAATAACTGGTGTTAATAAACTGGGTTTTATTTTATTAACTATTATAAATTCAGATCCACATGAAGTGTGTTATTTTCTTAATGATTTTAGTAAGTACTGTAATATATTCCATATTTGTATTGTTAAGTTATTGCAATATTTAGGGTATTGAGAAAGGTTTAATTATCGACCAGTGACTGATCTCATGATTTCTGAATTATTTTGTTATTGTAGCACTGCAAAATGACTGCACTTACCTGATGGTAAGCACAGTACAAACAATGGCAACCGAGTGAGACACTATCAATCGCCGGTCGCCGCTGTCATGCCGGCCTGCAAAAGCTGGATATGCACAGGTTGATCCCGAAACGCGAAGCACTATGACGGGCTTTTTCGCCATATACGTGGTGGTTGCAACCTGGTCAGACTGTAGAACTCTACCACCCCGCTTTCGCCATTGCCTCGTTCGTTATTCAGCAGGGTGTACCACGTGCAGGTGAGGTTAGCTTGGGTGGCTCAAGTATTATGATGTTATTCGATATACACCCCAAAATTCTGCTTTTTCGGAGGATACCATACAATTCGTATATTTCAAGCCCGTCGTAGTTTAACGCTAATCTTATAATAAAGTTGTTGAATCTTACTTGTTGTTGTACATTGACAATATTTGTTGAAAACTGATTGAAGGAGATATACTGTATATACTGTAAACATCCCACCGCCATGTCGATCCAAAAACTTAGTAAACTTAGCTTTAAACTCTCATATAAGCATTATCTATTGCAATTCCAAACTCAGAAATTAAAGTGACGTATAATGTATTCACGCAGTTCTATTGTAAGCTCTGTTTATTGTTGTGTATTTTTTTTTGTAATCTTTTTCCTTATACATTTATATTTGTTTTGTATAATCCTAAATTTGTGGTTACAGTAGTTATATCTCTTTAGTATGACCATCCGTGACGTGTTATGTGTGTCTGTGTTGTTTGTTTGTTCGTTTTAAATTTTGTATTAACATTAATATGACCGACTAAACTTCCGTTTATCATTCATATATAGGCTCCCATCGAAAATCAGCGCTGCAGTAATCGGCAGCTGCTCAAGCCTAGGTCCGTTCCCTCGGCGTGGAGCCCTTGAGTACGCTGCTCGCGCGATACACTCACACAAACTCTTACATCACTGCGACAACATTATACATATCACCTCCACACACGTGCACGCATACTCGCTTACACATGCAATTGGAAGGGTTTTTTCTTTTTTCCCTTATAAAACTGAAATAGTTTAGAATATTATCCGATACGAAATATATTTAAGAGTTGTTGAGGTATGTATACTTGGTACACATATATGTTTCAAAAACTCATATATGTATGAATCCCTTCTCTTGGCCTCAATCTCCCTGGGAGCCGGAGGCTCCCCGATACTCTTTCTTGCCGCCGTAAATTCGTACACGGCGGCAAGAACTCCCGCCTCCAGCTCCCAGGGCAGGGAGCCGGCGAGCGCAAAAGCAGTTCGCGACCTATCTGAGCTAACCTAAGCTAAGCTAACTATTCATACATATATGAGTTTTTGAAACATATATGTGTACCAAGTATACATACCTCAACAACTCTTAAATATATTTCGTATCGGATAATATTCTAAACTATTTCAGTTTTATAAGGGAAAAAAGAAAAAACCCTTCCAATTGCATGTGTACGCGTGTATGCGTGCACGTGTGTGGAGGTGATATGTATAATGTTGTCGCAGTGATGTAAGAGTTTGTGTGAGTGTATCGCGCGAGCAGCGTACTCAAGGGCTCCACGCCGAGGGAACGGACCTAGGCTTGAGCAGCTGCCGAAAGTTACAGCCATGCGCCCAGCAAAGGCTAAAGTAGCCTTGACAGCAACTAAGAAGCCAACGGAATGCTTCTATTGTAGGTACCCAGTTACCATCACAAATCGATCGCGACAACATTACACATATCACCTCCACACACGTGCACGCATACACATGCAAGTGGAAGGGTTTTATTTTTTTTCCCTTATAAAACTGAAATAGTTTAGAATATTATCTGATACGAAATATATATAAGGGTTGTTGAGGTATGTATGCTTGGTACACATATATGTTTTAATAACTCATATATGTATGAATAGTTGCTTAGCTCAGATAGGTCGCGAATTGCATGTATCAGGCAACAGCCAAAACCGAGGTGTGCCGCGCACCCTTGAGGTAGTTGTCAAAATAAAATCGGCTGAGTGCCTTAAGCGCTCGCCTTAGTAATCAGGTGAAGCTGTTAAGGCCTCGCTTTGTCAATAGCGTAGTCAGTTCGAAAAAATAAAGCGCTGCAGTAATACTTACTGTATTGCAGATTTTTGCTGAATGGGTTCGCAAATTGTTTGACATCTATTTTTCATTTTTAAAATGTATTTTTTTGTTCTGTCTAATTTTTTTGTGTAATTTAATTTAATTGTATGGTTGTTCCACTAATAAAGTATTTCTTTCTTTCTTAAGAGTAAGAAGATGATGATGATTTATTATATAGAAAGAAAGAAAGAAATACTTTATTAGTGGAACAACCATACAATTAAATTAAATTACACAAAAAAATTAGACAGTCATCATCATCTTCTTACTCTTCTTCTCTACTTCTATCTGAGAATCTTCGTCACAACATGTTCTCCTTTTCCACTATCTTCTGTCAGATGCCATCTCAGTATTCGTATACATATTATATGCATATCAATGTTCACGCTCTCCATTCATACATTTTGCGATCTTCCTTTACTCTCTATATCTCACCGAAACACCGACGTCAAGTAACAGTGCTTGCATTGTTGCGTTTCGTTCGGTCAGTGAAAGCGCGACTCCCCTGGTGTTGCAAGTGTCTATGGACGGTGATGATCACTTAACATCAGGTGACCTACCTGTCCGTTTGCCGCTTATGATAGCTAGCGGCCGTCCTATAGTCAAAATTCAACCATGATTTTGAACCAACATCATCATTTTCTTCTTCGTAGCCTTATCCCACCTAAGTAGTGTCGGCACAACATGTTTTCCTTCTCAGTATTCACACCTTTTACACACATATCATTTTTCGCACAATCCATGAACCATCGATCGATCCATTATGATTTTTTTTTATTTTAAATATTATTTCGGCTTTTAGAACAGAGTATTAGGAATAGATACTTATAAATTAATCGCTTTGGTTTGTTTATGGTATAGAAAAAACGTTTCTAATTATTTTTCTTGATAATTTTATTCATATAATACATAAATTAAAATCTAATGCAACAGGCACAGACCGCATTGATTTAAAAATGATTACAGCAACCCTTCCGTATACAGTAAAAGCTATTACCACGATAGTCAACTCATCTATAACAACTTCAACCGTCCCTGATCTCTGGAAAATCGCGGTTATAAAACCAATTCCAAAAAAAGCCACTCCAACTGGCATTCAAGACCTTAGGCCGATTAGTATACTTCCGTGTCTTTCCAAAATATTAGAGAAAGTTGTTTCACTACAACTAACCGCCTATATAGAAAAATGTGATATTCTTTCTAAATTTCAGTCAGGTTTCCGTAAAAATAGAAGCACAACAACAGCACTCTTAGACGTAGTTGATAATATACTATCGGCTCAAGATCAAGGCATAGGTACCTTGTTGACACTTTTAGACTTTTCTCGCGCTTTTGATACCATGAACGTAACCCTGCTTTTATCTAAATTATGGTATTATGGTTTTGATTCGGCTACTGTTGAATGGTTTCATAGTTTTTTGAGTAATAGATTTCAATATGTGGAAATGTGGAAATAGGGAGTGGTATTGGTCATAAAGTTTCATCGACTCTTATGCCAGTTGAGAGAGGTGTCCCGCAGGGTTCAATTTTAGGACCTTTGTTGTTCATTCTGTATAGCTCTGATATCGTTAATAGTATTAAGTATTGTAAATTTCATTTATATGCAGACGATCTACAATTATACTTACACTGCCTCCCACGTGATACCATGGATACTGCACGTAGGATGAATCAAGACCTCGCCAGTGTAAAAGAATGGGCAGATGCTAACTGTTTGGTCTTAAATCCGACCAAGTCTAAGTTTATGGTTTTAGGAGAGTCTGATACGCACTCTATGGGTTCGTTGGATATTATGATCGAGGGTCGATTGAGCGTAATATTTATAATTTGTTTTTTTGATCCTAAAACCATAAACTTAGACTTGGTCGGATTTAAGACCAAACAGTTAGCATCTGCCCATTCTTTTACACTGGCGAGGTCTTGATTCATCCTACGTGCAGTATCCATGGTATCACGTGGGAGGCAGTGTAAGTATAATTGTAGATCGTCTGCATATAAATATAAATGCTTGGCATTGTTAGGGAAGCCGATGACTTCTTAGACATATGCTGAACCATCATATGAAAAGGTGTCTAAATGAGAGAAACTGACAGACAAATACCCGGATTGGAGAGTTCTGGTAAATCTAAGGCTAAAATTTTTGAAGGTCATCAACTCTTCGCCCTTCATTCCAAGTATAAAGAAGATTATGTTATAAACATAGTATATGCCACAAGGAGGTGGTTTTCTTGAAAGTTAATCAGCTACAATGCGCAATCTCAATGCGGTACATACATTTAAAATTCATTTTAAAAAGTTTTTATTAGAATCACAATGTATGTAAATCAAAGGTTTTGCATCTAATTTTTGTTGGATATATATTTAGTCACGCCTGCAATTGCTTCTCTTATATGTTGTTTTATGTATCCTACTAATTTTATTTATTTCTCCTGTATACAATATGTACAATAGTATTATTTACGCTACTTGTTTTCGCTATATATATTATATTTCATAATTTTAATTGATATCGCTCCGTGACTTGCACTGGGTTGCAGCTGAAAATCAGCGCTAAGTGTTTCTTAACACTTTAGCATATGCTGAGCTGGATTCCATTTCGTAATGCTGTGACTTGCATATTTTATCCACTCTTGTATATTTTGTAAATAATGCATTATGAATAAAATATTTCTTTCTTTCTTTCTGATAACTTCTTACGCTTGGTTTTTTTGGCGGGATATTAGTCTTTCAAGTAGTAGAATTTATATTTTATTTATAATCTTGTGTTATTTGGTTCTATATTTTGTAATATTGGTGCTGTTTTACGTAATATAGTTTGGTTATTGTGCATAAGGGAAGTGAATGGGAAATTATACCACGGAACATGAATTCAGAGATGCCACAAAACCTCAATGGAAACTTGTAACAAGATGGCCACTGTCTTGTAAGAACATTGAAGTGATCACAGAAACTAAAAAAAATACTTCTATAGTTCGTCAATATCTACTAAAAGAATATCGTCTTAGAAATAGAGGAAGAAGGTGTATTAAAGTGTTTTTTTACCTCTGCCTATTTTTATATCGATGTTATATATTTTAACAAATGTTTTTGTTTCAGGCCTTTGTGGTGATGGAGGCTACTCAAATACTCGGTAAATACGTTCTTGAATAAAATTATAATTATTCAAATAATTATTTGCATTTTACAATATTAGAGATACGGTATTACGTAAAATTATACACTGTAAAAGGTAAATTTAATGTAGGTACATTAAATGCTCATCGTAAATAAATTTGTAAATCGGATAAATACACATAATTTATCTATTTAGGTTTGTTGCCTAGTGTGGTGGCCTAGTGGCTTGACCGGTGGAATATTATTTCGATGTTCGCAGGTTCGAACCCCAGCATGTACCTACGACTGCGCGTATATTTACTAATTTAAATTGGTAACATTATCGGCTGACGGTGAAGGAAAACATCGTGAGGCAACCTGAACCTGAGAAATGTTCTTTGTAGTACTACTGTCTGTGGGAAAAATATAGAACTGTGGATTTCTCAGAGTTTGAAATCGCCAATACGTCGTGGGCTGGCGTGGTGATTACGCCAATACCTTCCTTCGGGAAGAGGCTTATGGCCCTACAGTGGGTCTCTTACAGGCTGAATTTATTATTATTATTATTTAGGTTACCAACAGAGCCAATGTCAATACGTCGTTATTACTCGTAAAATAAAGTGTACAGTTCAACGTTATAGATATGACCCTACTTATAGGCAACAACGGCATGCATATCAAAGACTATTAGTGTATAATGTAATTTAAATAATCAAGAAGTTAACAATGAAAGTATGAGGTTAAAATAGTTATAAATGAACCCATAAAGCATTGAGATATTATCATCATATATATTGCGTGGATATAGGAATTGCGTGAACGGATGAACGTGAAACTTGGCATAGTTAAAGTTTATATGGAGGAGAAGTGCAGAAAGCTATTTATTTTATATAAAAGGCATTAGAAGTACATTAAATTAATTAAAATATGCATTACTCACACTACTGCTTCAATTTTACACAACATATACACACATGTAAATAAAAAAGACATTTTGACATCTGTCAATAAAGGACTTCAAAAAAAGTTGTGAAGGAGGTTGCTATGCTCGACTGTATGTATTATTTTACTCTTACGTTCCAATTACCCTTTTTCATTCTACATTCCACAATGATATTATAACATACAACTATTATTATAATAACTGAGTAACCATAATAAAAACCTTTGATTATAGAAGTAAGTTGACAAAAGAAACCTAATAAGTTCAAACTTTAAAAAATCAATTAATTATGGTCGAATGTCGACCACTGGGCGCCCACTAGTATAATATCAAATTGTTAAAAATGATTAAAAAAGAAAGTGACAAAGTGTACATCGAAAATCGTACACAGTTTCACTTTTTAATCACTAAGAGCAATTTGATTTCTTGATAGTGGTAATGGTTTCGAAGAAAATATCAGCATTACTTGTAGTATTCATAGATGCAAGGTTATAAAATCTCATTAATCTATTTAATAGGGAGATATGAACCAGATTCGTGCGAGATCGTTTTTTTCACAAAATAATTTGTATTTCCCTGATCGCGGTATCCGAGAAGGTAATGTGATACTAACTTGCGATAGATGTATCGGCACATCCAAGATGCCATTTACAAATTTAAATAAAAATATTCTGTTCAAACGTTCTCTTCGATCCTATATAATAACTATTATATATCCTATACTAGCTGAGCCGTGCAACTTCGTCTGCATCGAATTGGTTATGTAATTATTTACGACATCACATTAGAAACCTCGAAAATAACAGTATTTCTCCACTATTTAATGGATGTTATTATACATATAAACCTTTCTCTTCAATCACTCTATGTATTAAAAAACATCGCATCAAAATCCGTTGCGTAGTTTTAAAGATTTAAGCATACATAGGGATATAGGGACAGAGAAAGCGACTTTGTTTTATACTATGTAGTGATATATTCTATAATTATTTTTATTTTGGTATTAATTTGTAAAATCAAGAAAAAGTACTGGGAGCTATTTTATGGACACATATTATCATGAACCTTTTATATGTGCTTTCAAATATACAATTTTGTACTACCTTATTTTGATGTATATCATAAAGATGTATCCAGCGTTCGCAATGTAATTTACGAATAAAATTTCTTACGAATTCAGTACAACATTAATCACTCTTTCTCTAATTTCTATAGATATAATATGCACGTGGTACTGAAATAAACATTGTGGAGGAAATTCTCTTGTTGACTTGATTTAACTTTCCACGACAACTCTACCTCCTGTGTGTCGTTCTCTCTTGTTATTTCATTGGGGAGATCGATAAATATATTTTGCGGCTGTCTTTTATGGCGTCGGGATTGTAGCTCGCGTAGGATACTAGTAAGGGTTGGGATGGTTTAGTGCATTACTGAAATAGTTGGTCGTGACGGGTTTTAGGTATGCCCGGATCGAGCGAAGGTCCAATACCTTATTGAGATCGCCTTTCCAAGGGTGGTACGGGGCAATTACAGATAGTTATTTCTTGTGCACTTATATACGCTACAAAAATGATGGTGGAAGTCTTTAGGAGAATGACGTCATTGTTCGTTTAATTTGACAAGATTCGAGACACGCTAATTTTTCTGGTTCCCAACGAGGATGATGATGTACCAATTGTTCATTTTTAATAACAGGTTAACATATACAAGGTGTAATGATATTATTCATTCACTGATCTATTTGATTTCACAGAACAATATAACACGGAACTGGGTTTCGAGGACGCTGTGCAGGAAGCAGCCGACTTGATAATGGACAGTGAGAATATCAAGAAAACGACGAATACCAAAAGTGGACATAATTTCATGAATCGTGTACGGAGAAGTCCCTCTTATAAAATTTGTCGTACCTATTATAAAGGTCAGCGACGTTGTAGAAAATGTTAATACAATTTGTTAAATTGTCTGCTTGATTAAAATTCTTTACACACATAATATTTTTGTTTATTTAATTAGAGAAGGCGTTACTTTCCAGAAATCCATCATGTAGTGAGCGTTACTATGCACTTCCGCCTAGAGTTGATTGGCCGCTGCTACGTCTCACTGCAACACGATAAAAAGTAATTCGATGATGGAATAGAATACACGAATTCCACCTGAAGATTTTCTGCGACGGAGCGAAAGACGTGTAAACTATTTATAGTCGTTATACGTCAATCTACAACTAATTTTAATTATATAATTTTAAATTATATCATTATATTATTTTTTTTGTTTTCGAAGTGAAACTTCTTTAGGCGCATGAGGGTAAAATTTTTACAGGTGTAAAGTCACGGAGGTAAGCAACGGAAGTGACGTCATTTGCAGTAAACGCAGATTTTTCATCAATTTTTTTTTCTATTTTCTAAAGTTTTAGATTTGTATAAATATAAACAAGACTTATAAATTAGTTCGCCAAAGAAGTTTCACTTCTGACATGTGTACTTTGTACGCACGCATTTTTTTATGTCATAGTTGGTAAACGAACAGTTGTGTCACCTGATGTTAAGTGATCACCACCGTCCATGGACACTAACAACACCAGAGAAGTTGCTAGTGCGTTCTCACCCTTTAGGGGGAAGAGTTAAGGTTGGGAGAGGGAGAGGAGAGAGGAGAGGTGAGGGGAGGTGGACCTTCGGCGCTCTCCCTGACCGAACGAAACGCAACAATGCAAGCATAGTTACTACACGTTGGTGTTCTGTGTGTCGGGTGGTAGTACCCCGGACGAGCTGACCCATTCATGCTGAAACTAGTAATAGCTACAGCGTAGCTCTACCACCTCTCTGTATACTAAGTGCAAATCATGCCATCGCTGTCGAACCTTTGAACTTGTTCTTTCTCATTCATCAGCCCTGTAAGAGCTGATGCATTATTTTAAAACAATGGCAGAGCTTAAGAAAAGTTCAATTGTGGGAGTATAAACACGTCAGCTATTTTAGTTAGTATTTGCCCTTATCTGTTAGTGGCATGCATCTGTATATGAGTGTCTGAACTAAAGTATTTCAACGGACTGATCCCGGAACTGTGGTTTTATTTGTTGTTAGTGACCACGTAATGTCAGATGAACAACATACTTTTTTACTATATCCTACAATAAAAAGTATATTATTCGCAAATTTACATGGATGTCAATATTGCACCATCTGATCAAATTTAAACGTGTACATAAACGAAAAGCAAATATCGACTCCACGTCTTATTGTTGTAATATTTTTTAGCCTTCAAACTGAAACAATCGCTTTTGTGTTAAATTTTTTTGTATACTGTAACATAGTGTTTGTCCGCAAACTCACCTGACATTCAGTGAGGATGTGGAAATTGACTGTAATGCGCTAAAGCTTTCAAAGTAGTAGGAACTTTCAAATACATCAGCAGTGACACAGCGATACAGGCGTGACATCCACTACATGCGAACTGTTTCTAGTCGATTCTCGACCTTTTCTCTGCGAACGTTCCGAATATGGAATGATCTCCTTGCTGAGGTTTTCCAGGGGACTCTAGTATTATATGGCATGTCTGTCGCCCTGGCAGTTTAATCTGCACAGGCCCATGTGGTGCAGGCGCAATGTGCCGATGCGACTCCCACAGTTCGTCAGGGGGGTCTAACACTCACTCCCCCTTTGAGGGGTCTACCATCCTTGACCCCTCAGACCGCAGTCAGGGTATCTTGAGGAGCTTAAACCTGTCGGGGGTGCAGACGGAGTGCCAGCCGGTAGTCCCTGCTCCCTCCCCTAAAAAAGGTATATGAAGGCACCATGGGGTTTTAGTCCGTCCAAATCGGACATAACTCATCCTCAGCTGCCCGACGGGATGGGTATCTGTTAGGGATCTCCCCATGTATAAAAAAGGGGACTCTAGTATAAGGTATTTATAGATGAGAGTGAAAAAGTATAACACGTGATTGCGCCCCAAATGTGCAGTAACCGCTTACATATAAGCCAGACGTGAATTCATTTGTAATCACGAAAAAAAAAGTGCTAGAATTAAAACGGATTTAAAAATAAATCTGAAATAACTTATTATAGGATAAAATATGTATGTTTTTTTATGATACCCATAACACGTACAGTGAAATGATAGATATGAATTTATGATGCCATAAATACTTCTAATGCTACTAGGTTTCGGAGATACTCAGTTAAACTACCAATAGTTATTGAGTCAACAAAGTTATTCATAAGATAAACTGTTGAGTTGAGTTTTACTGACTTTTATCATATGATTGTAAGTTCAGAAACGCAATTTGATAAGTTATCGGAGTGATAACGCTATTGAACAGATAAACTACGATTAAAGTGCCTCAGAAACCGAGCATTAATAAAATCAATTCGTTCTTACCACTGCGGAAACTATCTATAGCTACAACTATGCGTAAGAGAGCTATTGAGATACCGGTTCACGATAACTAGTTGGTTACTTACCAGAGAATCGACGACGTGCATATGAAACTGTCATCTTGAAATTGATTTATACAATAATATTAATTACTTATAGCTGAATTGTAAATGGACAGACGTAATGTTACATCTCGAATGCATATATAGATTATATAAGCATATTACTATTAAATTATGAGTAAATATAATTTCACTTTTCAATGTCATCTATTCTCTATCTATGTATCATCTATGTATTCATGATACAATTAGTCCCAGTTCAACAAGCGTCAGTATATAAGACGTCTGAGGGAAGCTGAATGCATATTCAACTGAGAGTCTCACTGAATTCAGACAAGATGAAATACATTTTCGCAATCTTCACTATTGTAGCCATGGTAAGATATCTTTTAGTTAATTTTAGTTACATAATAATTATAGAATATAACATCTTTACTCGGCTGAAATAATTATTTGTATTGAAATTCACTTTTTTATCTCCTTAATAATTTCCGAGTTTCCAAAACGACTTAAGCTTTAAAGCACAGTTTGTATATTAGCTTTTTTGTTTCTAATTTCAAAATTCTCTCTCAAACACTAATTAAATCCTATTTTTATAGTTATCTCGTCAGTTAGATTACGGTATTTTGTATATACCTTTTGACTATCTCCCTATAAATATCATCAATAGTTACCAGCTAAGATCGTTGTATCAGCTATACAGCTGAGTTGCTACAACACTCTGTATTTAGTAGGAACATATAGTTTGAGGACATGAAATCAGTTTCTTTTCGTACTAGTACAGAGTCCACTATCACTAAAACTTCTCCATTGACCTTCGGCAGTTTAACTAATATTATCCATATACGAGACCTGTGCCATGTTTATCAAATGTTACGTGTCTACATGCACACAAATTACAAGCACTTTCTTACAAGTTCATAAAAATTAGGTCCATCACATAATTTCACAGGACTTTGTTGATGTTGACTTGTTAAATTGGAAAATGTCATTTTCTGCTGTATTATATGCCTGTAATATAGACATATTAATTTAACTAGTTAGATTGATTTTTTTTTTAAACTCTTCTCAAATAAATGTATTGTGTATCCTAAAGATCTATTGTAAAACCAATTTTATTAGGTTCATAAATTATGGTTAGAAATTTAAGCTTTTATGCGCGGATAAAAAAATAGATGGGTCAAACCATTCCCGCTATTAATTGATTTTCTTACATTTTTAATTGTACTGCAAAAATGTCGAAATTTGTTTATAATTTTTTTGTTAAAAACGTACATATTCTATTTGGTACATATTCCAATAAACTTTCTAAGGACCAAGCATACTACATCTCTCGTTACATCTATGATATCTAAGAGTGAACGGAAACTCCAACTTTTACATAACAAATACAAGCTACATAAGCATTTATGATGACCAAATCACTAATACAAGTGTGAAAAACGGTTTGTATCACAAGTTATTTTACTTGTAACTTGTAAAATTTACGGGATAAACGCATTCTTGTAAAATTGCACTAATTTACAAGAGAATCGCTTGTAATACAAGACTAGTGACGTTTGATAAACAGGGCACAGGTCGCGTTCAGTCGTGATTGAATTTCCTCCCATCCCATATCTGGTGCCGAGATAGTTTTGAAAGTTGATAACGAATGCAGTATATATTTGATATTACAAGAAAGCCAGCTTTCTAAGTACTAAACTCACTTGAAGAAGAACAAGACATTCCTGAAATAAAGAATATGCGTTGAGTTTATAGTTGGAATCAATTTTTTTTTCTAAAGTCTTTTAAAGTCTATTGTAGTATGCAACGGGTTTCGCACAGATTACTGCCATATCTAGTCGGAGATGTTATAATATATAAATTTAAATTAACTTTTGCAGATACTTGCATCCATCCAAGCTGCTTCTGTGGTAGATGCAAATATTGTTACGAGTAAGTAACAGGTTTTTATATTTATAAATGTCTTATTTATATCACAATACTGGAGTGGAAGTTACAATATCACTACATATTATAAAACTAATTCCTCCGCCACGTCTGTCTGTCTGTTCGCGATAAACTCAAGAACTTACCAATAATAATAAAGCTTTCACTAATAGATAGAGTGATTCACTTGGAAGGTTTATATATAACTTTTCAAGATTTTTTGTAAATTGGTTGAAATATAACGATAAATGTTAGAAGTGTCGAAAAAAGTCGAGTCGCCTAGGAGCTTTTGTCAAAATTCCCAAAACAAGTAAAGTGATAAATGTCGCGGGAATCAGCTAGTAATTTTTAAAGTAACTGCGTGAGTTCTCTCATTATTCATGATGGCAATATTCACATGTAATATACTTGTGTAAAAATACACAGACATCGGAGAAGTTAATTTTTGCCCCAATTCTTCTATTAAGTCTCTAAATTAGTCTTGAGCTTGTAATTTATAAAGTAACCGCGTGAGTTCTCTCATAATTCATGATGGCAATATTCAGATGTAATATACTTCTGTAAAAGTACACAGAGATCGGAGAAATTATTTTATGCCCCAATTCTTCTATTTAGTCTCTAAGTTAATCTAGAGCCTTCGACCATAATGCCACTTGATGTGATATAACGATGTTATATAAGATATTAAACAAGCTCAACATATTAATCAAACTTACTCGATATAAAGCAGGGATCACGTTAGTAAAATAATCAAAACTAGCGCTAGGATTAGGTTCATAATCTAATCATAAACTCCGATTTACTCACAGAGAAATTCAAACAAATAGTGACCCCCACACCAAAGATTCAATAGCACACATCTAAGATCATTCTAATACCGTCGACGTTATAAGGATATACACGTACACGCTCATTACCTTTCCATACATCCTTCTTTTTACATACACACACCCACACTCACACTAAAAACATCCAATCAAAGCATATGAAAACATGTATATCAGTACTCATTTTGCCGTATATACAGAGATAATATATATGATTGTTTATGATCACTTATATGCTATGGTATGTAAATTGTAACATGTTCACAATATTTGTAACTGTCTCCTACAACACAGTATACACTAACGTAGGAGGCAGGGACCCCTTTATTTATAGAAATGTAACAAAATACTTAATAAAGATTATTATTATTATTATTATATTATTAGAGCATACTAATAGCATTGGGTCAGATATATATTCATCACTATGTGTTCTTTTATCGAAAGCTACTACTAACGTCTGAGCGTCATAACCTTTCACATTATAATTCAAATATTAGTTACAAAATAGTGTTCGAACAAATGGAGAAACGTCTTACGTTTTAAAAATACGGTTTTACATATCGCACTAGGCGAACTGATTCTTTACTTATAGAATTACATGATATCTATAACTATTCCTGCTTATATTTTAAGAAGTAAAGTGTGATAATATGGTGATCTTTCACAGGTCCAAAAGGATCCAGTATAGATATCAATATTTTAGACCTGATTAGAGTGCAGGGTTCTTCTTCGCCCACATCGTAATCGTAAAGCGTAATCAACTAGCTACCGGACCTATTCGCTTAAACTACCGCATAATGATATACCGCAGATTCTAGATTAACATGTATTCTTATGAATTTATTAATTTCTAATGTTTATTGTACAATTTCCAAATATGCTGTAACTTTTTGTTACTGTATTACAATTATTTAGACTTCTCTATTAACACTGGCAATATTGTTTCTAATTTCAATAAAATTTGTTTGATTTTTTCTTGCGTTTCTTTTAACAAAACGTATTAGTTTTAGTTGCTATTATATTTTCTCTATTAATCTGAATATATAAATAAAATTAGAGTCTTCTATATGCTAAAGCTGATACCCGAAATAACGAATTTAACAAAAACAATAACAAAAGATAAAAAACTTTTCACAGTATTACCTAGATATATTATTATGTTTTCTACACAAAGTAAGCAGTAGCAGTTGTGGTAGAGCCACCTATTACTGGTTTCAGCATGAATGGGTCGGCTCACCCGGGGTACTACCACCCGACCCACAGAACCACGTGAACGTAACAGTGCTTGCATTGAATGTTTCGTTCAGTCAGTGAGAACGCCGGAGGCACGCCTCGCTGGCGACAGTCGGATGCCGGTGATGTCTTGAAGGTGCACCGACTATGATGTGCAATAATGCACGAGCCAGCCGATGAAGGTGGAGGATTATGAAGCGGAGGTCGGGGTGGTCGCAAGAAAACACCGTGGTTCTCGTATAATGACCGTGTCCCCGAGCCAACATAGCACTAATACTGACGATGAAGACTTCTCTATGTTATTATTCAATATTATCTCAATGAGATGCGCAGTCAAACTACTCCATGCTACTATGATGCCTTCTTGAATCAGACTACCATGCCTACGATGTTATCTCAATGAGATGTGCGATCAAACTACTCCATGTTACTATGATGCCTTCTTGAATCAGACTACTCTACCATCTAGTACCGCGCCGATCATGCTTATAAGCAAAACCGATCGGCTACGATACCGTTAGACTCTGTGACTCTATACGTTGGCTCGGTATACGCGTTTCTATTTATTTATCATAATTATCTTTACATATAAAAAGTCTATAATATAAATTTCTTATCATCTATTTGCATGCAACCTATTCTCTAAAATTTACATCTTATATCTATCTTACATATGAATAAAGTTATCTCTATATTAAGCGCCGGTTTGCACTAAACTCTATGTTCTATTCTATAATTCTATATAACTCTATAATAATCTTATTACATAAACCTTAACTTATATTCATATGTAAATCTATTTTTAGTGTGTTTTTTACATCTATCTGTATAGGGTGACATAAATAATCTCTATATATATTCATATTCACATTCACATTCACTCGATATTCAATATTACATATCGTTACGTTATGTTCGCCAGTTATATATATATATTCCTTGTTATAATATTAATTCTATTCATATTTTATTTTAAAACGATACATAATAAAATTAGACATTTCTGTTTACGACACCGTTGCGTGAGAAAGCCATAAAGTCCCGTTCGAGTTGCATCATTACCCTAAAATAAAATATATTACTTTATTGGGCTCGTTCGGATACCGTAACGTCATAACAAATATTATTCGGCAGACCCTATTCTAGTATATTGCTTGTGCAATAACCATTTAACAGAAAATATATTATTTTGCTTTATTCAAAGGTAAAATCCACCGCCTAGTCTCTAGGAATTAGTATTTTTAACATTACAAAGGAGAGCCGGCATATAATTTGTCCTTGTCCATATAATTATTAAATCGTTAAAAACCGTTGTAATTACTAAAAACCCTGAGAAAAAAGACGTCCGTTATGAGTAACCGTTGAAAATTTGTACCTCTATAACCATTACGTTTGTCTATAGTAAATTATACAATCTTCCATATTTGCCGTTCTGTATGATCGTATAATTCTCGTTACGTAATATATAATTCAATAGCATATAACGTGTGTAATTCTATCATATTCTCTCTACGAATGTTTCCATGCACACACGCTATATATTCCATACGGCATAATTTTAATCTCATCTATTATGTAATTCCCTACTTAATGCGAATGTAATCTATAAGTCACCCTATTACTATTATTACTAACACACAATTCTATATAATCCATAATTCAGTAATTCTATGCATGCATAAGTCCCTATTTATCTATTAATATATACGATTCTACCTATAATTCACATATTGTATAAATCGATACACACATCATTCTATAAATCAATACATACGTCAATCTATATTCAATAGTTCTATACATATCCATAATTCAATCCCTATTACTATAAATAGCACATCTATAATTCCATATTCAATAACTCAATACACACATAACATACCTACAATTCTATATTCAATTTATATCTCTATTCTATTATAGTCGCGTGAATTATCTAAAAATCTATATTATATGTCAATAAATCTATATATAAGTTCTCTATAAAATATCAATAATTCTACGTATGAAACTATGCATGAGCTACTCATCGTGTGCGTCGCCAACACTTCCCCTCCCCACCCTCCCTCTAAAATACAGTCTGGCAACGCACTTGTGACTCCCCTGGTGTTGCAAATGTCTTACATTAACATTAGTTAATTAGTAAGTTAGTTAGATTACTTAACATCAGGAGATCGCTTAACATCAGGTGATCCACTTCTTCGTTTGCCCCCTACGATATAAAAAAAAATGATTGATATAGTAGATATGACATATTATCAGCAATATATATTTGACCTTTGTATGTGGAGTAGTAATTATATTATCAATACAAAATGAAATAATACCTTTAACATAAATTACAAATATTATAAGCGGTAAAAGATAAATGAGGACAATATTTATAAACGCTTCTTTTACCTTAATTGTTGATAAAAAGCCCGATTAGCCTGTTAGATACATTAGGTAAATTATACGAGCGGCTCCTTCTGAACCGTCTCCAGGTCTCGATTACAGATTTAAAATTAATACCACCTGAGCAGTTCGGATTTCGTGCCGAACACTCTTGCACGAATCAAGTACACCGCCTCACGGAGTACATTTTCTCTAATTTTAATGCCGACCCGAAACGTAAACCGAAACGCACAATTGCAGTCTTCTTCGATGTCGCCAAAGCCTTCGATAAAGTCTGGCATGGAGGGCTCATCCATAAATTATGTAAATATCACGTACCCGATAAGTTAATACATATTATCCACGATTTTCTCACTGATAGGACTTTCCGTTTTAGAGTGGATGGGGAACTATCCCTGCCCCACCCGATACGCTCAGGTGTGCCACAGGGCTCCATACTCGCACCCTCGCTCTTACTCTATCTATATGTGACTCGAAATTTAAATGTTTATCTAATGTAACACCGAGATATTTGACCTCGTCGGCCCAAGGTATATCGGTTCCGTATAGCCTGATGGGCTCGAGGTTATTACTACGTCGTAAAGGATCGAAGAGTATCGCGGCACTCTTATCAGGATTAACTTCTATGCGCCATCGACGAAACCATTCACCGAGCGTGCAAACGGCCTTTTCGATGCGCTTCCTAAGAAAGTCCGACCGCAAGCTGGAAGTGTAAATAACAGTATCGTCAGCATAGCAACCTACCTCGACCCGTTTAGACCGAGGTAGGTCACTGATGAACAGATTGAAAAGCGAGGGCGCGAGTATAGAGCCCTGTGGCACACCTGAGCGTATCGGGTGGGGCAGGGATAGTTCCCCATCCACTCTAAAACGGAAAGTCCTATCAGTGAGAAAATCGTGGATAATATGAATTAACTTATCGGGTACGTGAGATTTACATAATTTATGGACGAGCCCTCCATGCCAGACCTTATCGAAGGCTTTGGCAACATCGAAAAAAACTGCAATTGTGCGTTTCGGTTTACGTTTCGGGTCGGCATTAAAATTAGAGAAAATGTACTCCGTGAGGCGGTGTACTTGATTCGTGCAAGAGTGTTCGGCACGAAATCCGAACTGCTCAGGTGGTATTAATTTTAAATCTGTAATCGAGACCTGGAGACGGTTCAGAAGGAGCCGCTCGTATAATTTACCTAATGTATCTAACAGGCTGATCGGGCGATAGCTATCGGGAAGCGTAGCTTTTTTGCCGGGCTTGTGTATGCCTATCACTACGGCCTTCTTCCAGGCGGCTGGAAAGTGGCCCTGGGACATGGCCGCATTGAAGATGCAGACCAATAGAGCTATGATGTGGTCAGGAAGGAGTCTCAGCACCTCGTTCCTGATTCCATCTGCTCGCGCGATACAGTGACACAAAATCTTACATCACTGCGACAACATTACACATATCACCTCCACACACGTGCACGCATACACGCATACACAGGCAAGTGGAAGGGTTTTATTTTTTTCCCTTATCAAACTGAAATAGTTTAGAATATTATCCGATACGAAATATATATAAGAGTTGTTGAGGTATGTATGCTTGGTACACATATATGTTTCAACAACTCATATATGTATGAATAGTTACCTTAGCTTAGGTTAGCTCAGATAGATCGCGAATTGCATGTATCAGGCAACAGCCAAAGCCGAGGTGTGCCGTGCACCCTTGAGCTAGTTGTCAAAATAAAATCGGCTGAGTGCCTTAAGCGCTCGTCTTAGTAGCCCGGTGAAGCTGTTAAGACCTTGCTGGGTCAATAGCGTAGTCAGTTCGAGAAAAAAAAAAAAAAAGTTGATAAAAATTCGTCGGAAGTGGATAAAAGTTACATATCGTTCCCGTCGTATCGTTATCGATGTACGTAATTAAATTTCCGTGCACATTGGTCTATACTATGAACTTATCGCGAAAAAACGTACGATAGATAATATTATGCCCAACGGAACGTATACACCATATACATAAGGCGCATTAACAAATTTTATAACTGGTCATTTACGTTACAATATTTAAAAACGAATTAAGAGATTAGGAAATGGAAACCAAATTTCAAAATGATTTCAAAACGTAGTTCCCTCTGTACAGCGATACAGCACTATATTGATCACATTCAAAAATGGTACACTAAATTTGGTTTTGGTCATATTGATAGGTAAAAACATATGGATTTACAGCTACGATCCTAAAACAAAGAAACAATAAACAATTTGAATATTTTCATGTGAGCCCAAACCAATCAAACTGGCAAGTGTATACCGCAGTAACTAAGTGGATGATTGTTGCTTTTGTAAATATGAAACTGAATGCTTGGCTATTATTGCATCGAAGGATCGTCGTAAAGTGGACAGCGATTGGTACATACTGACCGTTAAAATATAAATACGCAAATACTCCCTATCATATCGCACTATGACAATGCCAGCTCTCATAGCCAGACGGACAAACGAATTTTTGAAAGGAAAATTGTGGATATTACACATAGAGTAGACATACAGTCGCGGCCATGCACCATGCGACTTCTTATATATCTTAAAAAATTAAGATTTAATTACGGGCTTATCAATTTTCATCACCAGAAGGGGGCTGTTGAAGAACAATCACCTTACTAAAATCCTACAAAGTACTGGAGAGAAAAGGTTTTCATCCTATAATTGCCTTCTAGAGAAGCAGTTGTATCCATTAACCGTCTAAAACTCGCCTAGGTTTCAACGATATGGATCCACCGAGCACTACTCCAACCAACGTTACAACATACATATTTGAAGGCAATCACCATGAAGAAGACATGCTTCAGTCAGTCTGTAAAAGGGTGACATTCGCAGGTAATAGAGAGATTCAAGTGTAATATCATGTTTCCAAGACGGCTGTGGAGAAGTGTCGTAAATATTTTCAAAATTGTTTTGTTACTTTGAAATAGTGCTAAAAAAGCTAAGGGAGAATAGTTTGAGAAACAATAAATTGATTTTTGACCTCAACATAACTGCTAACGCTGGGGAAAAAAACCGTAGTAATTCGAAGGGTTGCTTTCCTAATCCTTGGTCGCTAACAATGCACACCGGGCGGAATGGTATAGGGAAAACATAAGACTCACCTTTTTATACGATGTACGATTGGATTTGTGTCAGTCGTATAGGCCTCCTCTTTAATCACATTAATTTTGTGCTTCTTATCACTTCCTTGTCACTCTTCGATCATTTGTAATTATAGATGGATATAATAGGATATATTGTTCTATTTTGAGAACAGCTATGAGCGCCGTCGTCAATTCGTGGTAAATACTGGCGCGAACTAAGCACCGGGGGTGAAGACTTGTGGTACTTGTTGGATTTATAGAGGATGGATAATATACAGTTGCGCATTGTTATATATTTTGACCATTTTGGCCTAAACAGTAGTATTTGTGTTTTTCATTCCGGAAAGATTTAGTGCGCTTTACGTAAAGCGAATTACGAAGGTCAGAGCCGGAGGATCCAAAAAAAACAAATTACTTTAACTTAATTTATTAAATGTAATTACAAAATGATTCTAAAACTAGAGATTGTCACCGATATTATGCTTACTCTCACACTAAACCTAAACTAACAGCAAGTGTATGCTCCCGATATTAAGTTAACACTGTCTTTCTGTTGTTTTCGTCCAAGTACTTATACGTGGACAATGTGGGAACGGAGGAGTCGGACCACCGAACGTTTCCACTAAGTTTATGCATCGGTTTGTGGAAATCGCTGACTCGCATTCTTTGAACACCTGCCGCACCTTGGGACTGGGAACTCAGCATTCTTCTTAGTCATCGATTGTGTTGTGTAGCGATGGCGTAACAAGCGCGTTTGATATTTTTTTTATGTATTAGAACTGATATTTTTATCATATTGTATAGACGTGTTTATTGTATTGTGTATCTATATGATGAAACGGACTGACATATGATCTAACATGAGTTTGCGAAATCGTTAGGCATACGCGTATACAACCAACTCTAGTTTAATATTTATGTGTGAAGAATTGTGTTCCCGATGGATTCCACATAATTTAACTGAATCTTAATAAGTAGGCTGCGCCACTTATTGCAACGCCATGCAATATTGAACAAATGAACGTCAAATACGGCGTTTTATTTTCCTTCTTCTTTTCTGCAGACTCTCGGTCCGCACCATTTTTTTGCTATAGTTTTATTTAATATGTAAGTTAAAAATCGTATTTGTGAGCATCTATTGGGTAGTTTATATATATATATATATATACGGCGGCAAATACGGCGTTAGAAATAGTGACAGGTGATGAACCGAGTTTTTTTTTATAATAGACTGTGTGACTCTTGACCTCTGTCACATTTGATGGAAAGTGAGGACGAAGCCAAGGATGTAATGCGTTCAACCAGTAAATGCGCATTCACTCTTCTTTTGAAGATCACTTCATCATACACTTCAGGAAAAACAGACGCAGCCAGCGTATTCCACTCCTTCGCGGTTCTCATAATAAATGACGATGCAAAGCACTTCGTTCGGATGAATGGTATGTCAACCGCGAATGAATGGAGCCCCGTACGGCGTCTGGTAGTCCTAAGATGAAACGGAGACGGTGGAATTAGTTGGTGCAGATCTTGTGCACATCCTCCAAAGTGTAGCCGATAGAATACTACAAGACAAAAGACTCTACGCCGATGTTCCAGTGTTTGCAGTTTGGCTGGTAACAGTGATTCGTTACCGACAAGTCTTCGAGCTCTGTGATTGACGGAGTCCAGCAAGACCAACTGATATGTAGTAGACCTGTCCCAAAGGTGGCAGCAATATAGAATATAGATAGATCTAAATTTGTAGTAAATTGTTCTAGATATGTTATGCACAGATAGGCAGCTAACAGCTAATTTCAGGGTAGATTTAGATTGGTTGCTAATGCGTTAAATAATCTTATAATATGTTTTTAAAACATTTTTGCTATTGGCACAATGTTTGTAACTTGTATTTTATTTTTTCTGCTAATCATTTCATTATTTATATAAATGTCATCACCACATATTATAAAGCAAAGTCCTCTGCTACGTCTATTCGCGATAAACTCAAAAACTACTGAACAGTATGTCATGCGGTTTTCGCCGGTAGATAAAGTGATTCATTAGGAAGATTTAGGTATGTTGTCAAGGTTTTTTTATTATCTAGCCGGAATAACGTCTATGGGGACCGGTAAATATCTAATTGTTGATTAATAAATAATAATAAATATAATAAATAAATTAATAAATAATAAATTAGTAAATGACTGCAAAGTTTTACCTCGGGAGACTTTAGTTGCTTAAAATCATTTATTAGTGTTGGATTTAAAAATAAAATTATAACTGTCCGGAAATCAGTCAAGACCCTTGAAGATAGTGGTGAACAACGCCTTGGTTTGGTTGGTGGTAAACCATCTTGGTTTACCTTAAAATACACTAATGCAAGGAATATTCTCTATTACGAAAAAAACCGTTCTTTATTTAGATATTAGTTAATGTGACAAAAACTTTGAGGTGTGGAAGTTACTAAGAAAGGTAGAATTTATCGTTTAGTTACTTTTAATTACCAAGAAAACGGGCTGCATTACCTATAATGTTTCTGAGAAATATTGGAACCTATCTTATTCATCTTAAATTAATCTCAATAGTTGTTGACATTTTATACGTGCAGTACAAAACGAAGAATAAAGGTCTGTTTAAAAAAATGTATGGGAGGCAGCTGGTGTGTACCCAGTCTGCCTCTCTATAGGTAGGAGCCCCGCGGTGACCTTCCGCCGGACGGACCGTTGGGGTAGCTCTACAAGGTTGATTAGCATTGTACGATCCCTCGCCGCCCCAACAATCACGGTATGTCGGTACACCGTGGGGTTTTAGTTCGAGCGAGTCGGACATAACCCACCCTTCCCCCGGGAGGGTGGCGTCCATATCCATAAACGATTTCCCCACGTTAATAAAAAATAAAAAGTCCCTAAGTTTCGTTACAATAAGTCTACACTGAATATATTTCTAATAAACTTGCTATTTAGTAATATTATAAAGATGAATTCAAGCAACCGTACGGTCTTATTTGCATTGTTGACGGTACATTGTAATGCATCTAGGGCGCTGAGGTGGTGACGTGGCAACAATTAAAGCAAGGGCAGCTTTCCCTAAAATTGTTACACTCGAATTACGTGTACACTTTCGTTTCGCACATATGAGTATAGGTATACTTGTATGGTTAATTTAGCTCCCATGGATATTTTAGTTCGATTCGCATTGTTGTATTCAAGGTAGCAGCCCAAGCCGAGGTTCAGCCACTTTGAGTTTGTTGCCAATCGTTTGACACTACCCTAAGCACTTGCTTTAAATGCCTAGTGAAACTGTGAAGGCCTCATCACCGGTAAGTTAGTTTGAAATAAAAGTAATGTTGTTACTCCCTTGCGACACGCATGAGAGACACACACTAATTTATATGTGACATTGTTGTTTTACCGTCCAACATTCACAGTCATATTTCTTTATTTCAACATAACTATTATATAAATTAAATAAAAGATTTACATATATGTTCTGATAGATTTAATACAACGTATAACTACTACAATAAATATGGAATTGAGCTCATAAAACTAAATATCTCAAACAGCAGTGAATTGGATCATGACATGTGTGAATTTTTGCAATTTTCCTTAACAAGCTTTACTTTTTGAAGTACTTCGGGAACATCTTATTCGCACATATTGTTTTGTGCAGAACAGAAAATATAGAGGGAAGATTCAGATCCGTCGCCATCGCTAAAACGTTTACAACAAACTCTATTTGGCATAAAGTTTACTTCAGCCTGTTCATTATCGTCATTTCCCACGTTGCTGTCTTGTTCTCCTTCTGCAAAATCAAATGGTATATCTACAGTTTCACCTAAATTCTAATGCAAGTAGTTTTGGTGTTTTATGATAGCTATGTTATTTATTTAAGGTATATAGGTATAAGTATATTTTAATAGGTTATTTAAGTGTTGGCAATGCGCATGTAATACTTCTGATGTTGCAAGCGTCCATAGGCTGTGGTAACCGCTTTACATCAGGCAGCCCGCATGCTTGTTTGCTACCGTCGTGGTATATTTGAAGTATGATCTGTATTTTACTTGTTACTTGTAATTATCCTATTAATTTAACGCCTACAGCGTGTTTATTGATTTCAAGTAGCCTTTATTAATTTTTATTATTACTATTAATTTAAATAAAGCGGGTAGCATCTAAGTTACAACAACGTTAGTTAGATTTCCTAATAGGTTTAACACAGAGTCTATGGGCTTTCGAACACACATCATTAATCTTTTGAGTTGTTTCTGCAACGCTGATGCTATGGTGGAACTCGTATTCGTCAATAACGCGATATCTTAAGTTTTACATTTTGTGAAAAGAATGACTTAAAAAAACAATTCTGTAGGTGGTAGAGCCCCGCTGGAGCTATTACTGGTTTCAGCATGAATGGGTCGGCTCGCCCGGGGGAGTAGCACCCGACGCAAAAAAAACCGACGTGAAGTGTGGCGTTTCGTTTGGTCAGTGAGAGCGCCGGAAGACTTCCTCCCCTCTCCCTCCCCAAAAACAGGCTGCCAACTCACTTGCGACTCCCCTGGTGTTGCAAGTGTCTATGGACAGTGGTGATCACTTAACATCAGGTGACCCACCTGTTCGTTTGCCTCCTATGATATAAAAAAAAAATTGACGCTAAAACAAATGAATCACTAAATTCGAAACAAATACACAAGCCTAATTTTGAAATAAATTTGTATTTGGAATTCCTAACTATATGTCATATATTTGAGATCAAACTGTCATGTACGACAAAATACCAATTTAATATCAAATAATCTAATATTATAAATTTCGAATGTGAGTTTATTTGTTATGCTTTCACACCTTAAATACTTAACGAACATTTAAATTTTACATACACATTATCAAGAAAAAGGAAAAAAATACTGTTCCCGAGAAATAGCTTAAATATGCATTAATAAGAGTAAAAGCTAGTTGTTCCACAAAATAAGTTCAAATTAATAAAGTTATCAAGATTTTTATACAAAAAGGTATTTTACCAGGTCTTGGAGCAGCTTGTATTGCTACGAAAGTCTGCAAAAAGAGAGACGAAATGTTTAGCATTTCATAGATATAGCTTTTGGGTACCGGATCAATTGCATTACAGGATGAAGAACCTTTGTACAGTAAGTAGCGTTTGCGAACCAAGTACTACAGTTTCAAGAGGTCCATATACATCGATGCTCATCGGCACTGTCTTTATTCTTTTTGCTGCATTTCCAAATCTATAAAAAAATCTACAAAAATCGTAAGATAATAAATACTTCAAGAAATAGTTCAAGATCTTTTAGTAGATTATAATATATAAGGATTTTGGAGTTACATCCCTCACTGCCATCTCCAGTACGTATTATTTCCTCATATAGTCACTAAGCTTGCTTATACTTAACTTTCACCCCGAGATGGTTTCTAGTCTACCGGATATTATAGGTAAGCCCTAGTAGCATGTTACTTAACATCTGTGTTAAATATGGACCACAATTTTGGGGTGTAACGGGTGTCGAAAAACATCTAAGACTTGAGACTTCCAAGCTAACCTCACCTGCACGTGGTGCACCCTGCTGATTAACGAACGAGGCAATGGCGAAAGCGGGGTGGTAGGGTTTTACAGCCTGACTGGGTCGCAACCACCATGTATATGGCGAAAAAGCCCGTCATAGTGATTCGCTTCTGCGGGTCGCGTTTCGGGATCATGTTACTTAACATCTGTGTTAAATATGGACCACAATTTCACTTCATTACATGTGACACTATAGCTCAAGATAACAGCATGCTCTCAATACTCTCAAGTGTTATTCAGCTTTTTACTTGAGTGTGCTTACGTCGGAAGTGCATTTTCGTATTTTATATTATAATTAGCTGCCCCGGCGGACGTTGTCCTGTCCTGATAATAAATAAAACCTTTGAAATCACTCTATCTAGTTGTGAAAGCCGCACGATAACCCATCTAGTCGTTTTTGAGTTTATCGCGAACAGACAGACAGAAGTGGCAGAGGACTTTGTTTAATACTATGTAATAATTAGTAACTCTCCCTGAACCATGAGAAATTCTTCCGCTTGGCCTCGAGTTACAACATTACTGTCTCAGTTTAACCACTACACTGCGTTAGAGTGCATTTTATATGGTGATCATTTGATAAGCCCTGCATAAAATATCCATGCACGACGAAGTAAAAGTATTTATTTGATGGTAACCATACATGTTTGTATATATATATATATATGTATGTATGTGTGTATGTATGTATATATATATATTTTAATTTGATCTAAACTAGTACTTACGAGTATCACCAGAAATAAACTTCATATCGACTTCTTGTTAGAACGTGAACTATGGAAATGTATAAATAATTAGTTAGATACCAGTTTTATACTAATAGATATGTCGACTATTAAGCGAACATAAACGACACTTAGAAATTTGCATAAAACAATGTCAGTGCCCTGCGGTAACACTCGTGATAAATGTAGATGATATATGACGAATAACATTTGCGTTAACAGCTAAGCTTTTTATAGTCGTAGCATTAAATAATGTAACCTTCCACAAAGAATTATAACCTAGTCCGACCATAAGTTCTGTTACAAATAAAAATGCATTTTTTTTAAATGAAGTAATGTAATATTATTAAAATTTATATATTTATTAGTCTCAGCTAAAAATAAAAAAATATTCTATATATATTGTATTGTATGTATTGTATATATATATACAAACATGTATGGTTACCATCAAATAAATACTTTTACTTCGTCGTGCATGGATATTTTATGCAGGGCTTATCAAATGATCACCATATAAAATGCACTCTAACGCAGTGTAGTGGTTAAACTGAGACAGTAATGTTGTAACTCGAGGCCAAGCGGAAGAATTTCTCATGGTTCAGGGAGAGTTACTAATTATTACATAGTATTAAACAAAGTCCTCTGCCACTTCTGTCTGTCTGTTCGCGATAAACTCAAAAACGACTAGATGGGTTATCGTGCGGCTTTCACAACTAGATAGAGTGATTTCAAAGGTTTTATTTATTATCAGGACAGGACAACGTCCGCCGGGGCAGCTAATTATAATATAAAATACGAAAATGCACTTCCGACGTAAGCACACTCAAGTAAAAAGCTGAATAACACTTGAGAGTATTGAGAGCATGCTGTTATCTTGAGCTATAGTGTCACATGTAATGAAGTGAAATTGTGGTCCATATTTAACACAGATGTTAAGTAACATGCTACTAGGGCTTACCTATAATATCCGTTAGACTAAAAACCATCTCGGGGTGAAAGTTAGGTATAAGCAACCTTAGTGACTATATGAGGAAATAATACGTATTGGAGATGGCAGTGAGGGATGTAACTCCAAAATCCTTATATATTATAATCTACTAAAAGATCTTGAACTCCTTTTTGGAAGTATTTATTATCTTACGACCTTTGTAGATTTTTTTATAGATTTGGAAATGCAGCAAAAAGAATAAAGACAGTGCAGATGAGCATCGATGTATATGGACCTCTTGAACCTGTACTACTTGGTTCTCAAACGCTACTTACTGTACATAGGTTCTTCATCCTGTAATGCAATGGATCCGGCACCCAAAAGCTATATCTAGGAAATGCTAAACATTTCGTCTCTCTTTTTGCAGACTTTCGTAGCAAGACAAGCTGCTCCAAGACCCGGTAAATATCTTTTTGTACATAAAACCTGATAACTTTGTTAATTTAAACTTATTTTATGGAACAACCAGCTTTTACTAATGGCTTCACTGTGGTAATGTAGATTTTTTTAAACGTCATAACAGGCAAACGAACTAGTGGGTCACCTGATGTTAAGTGATCACCACCGTCCACTAACAACAGCAGGGGAGTCGAAAGTGCGTTGCTAGCATGTGTTTGGGGGAAGCTTGGGAGAGGGAGAGGGCATGGGGATGGGAGGTGGACCTCAGGCGCTCTCACTGACCGAACGGAACACAACAATGCAAGCATTGTTACTTCACATCGGTTTTCTATTAGAGGGTGGTAAGTACCCCGGGCGAGCCGACCCATTTATGCTGAAACCAGTAATAGCTTCAGCGCGGCTCTACCGACTAACTAAGATTTGAACTATTTCCCGGGACCAGTATTTTTCTCTGCATGAAGTATTATACCCTACTTCCTTTTTTTGATAACGTGTATGCATAATTTAAAATATTCGTTAAGTATTTAAGGTGTGAAAGCGTAACAAATGAACCCACTTTCGAATTTTATATTATTAAATCCTTTGATATTAAATCGATGTTTTTTCGAACTGGCCACTTTGATCTCAAATATATGGTGTATAGTTAGGAATTCCGAATTCAAATGTATTTCAAATTTAGCCTTGTGTATTTCCAATTTAATGATTCATTTGTTATCGTACCATTTGGTTTTTTCTAAATCGTTCTGTTCACATAATGTTAAACTTAACATATTATGTTATTGAGGAATACGCATTCCACCGTGGCATCAGCGCTGTAGAAATAGCTCAAAAGATTAATAATGTGTGTTCGAAAGCCGACAGACTGTGTATTAAACCTATTAAAAAACCTAACCAACGTTCTGGTAACGTAGACGCCACCCGCTTTATTTAAATTAAAAGTAATAATTCTTATTAAAACTTATTCAAACTTTGCACACCTGTCAAAGGTCGATCACAATGCAAGAATCCGAAAAAAAAAATTAAATAAAAAATGAAAAATAAATAATAGTTTAAAAAACCTAAAAAAACACGCTTTCATACAAAATCCAACTAAAAAACAGAAAATAAAATTTAATAAAATAGTAAAAAATAAAATAAAAAAATAGTGTAAATTAGAAATAAATGTATATTTTTGTAAAAAGTGAAAAGAAAATGATAAAAACACTGATATCTGGAGTTCATTTTAAACTATTATTTATTACCGTATATATAATATATTCGGTATATATTACGGTAAAATGGCGGCGCTTTCCCGCCCACTGCCTGCGATGTGTTATAGTTCTGACTTAGTGTAATTAATTATTTTATGATATATCTATCCAGTGGTATAATTTTGGATGTACCTAATAGATTCGAAACTACATTACGAAACTGTACCCCCCGATTTTGTTATCATTAAGTTTTTTGGATTGCCCCTGTATGGTGTCAAATTTAATGACGTATTCACGTCAAAAGATATTTCAATTCAAATATAACACGAGTAAAACCAGGGGACATACATTTTACTAAAAGTAGTAAAAGATATACGAGTATCGCCCTTGACTGTTCGTTTAGTAGCATCCTGTGATAATTATTCATTACTGAATTAATTATTTGTGTATATAAAAGTTAAAGTCGCCCAGTACGACGATGGGGAGCGGTTCCAGCCGCCTCACGACCGGCCCCAGCGAGTCGAGAAAGGACTCGAACTCGATGAGGGGCCGGTTCGGGGAGAAGTAGACCCCGAGGGTCGCGAGATCCCGTGAGGCGACTGCCACGAACCCGGAGCCCCTCTCCTTGACTGTGAGGGGCAGTCCCCCTCCAGACAGCACAGCCGCGGAGCCGTCCACGTCTCCAGCCCAGTGCGGCTGGTCCGGGACACGGTACGGCTCCGCGACCACCACGACATCGATGTCCCACTCCGCCACCGCCTGCAGGAGCAGGTCCTGGGCAGCAGCGCAGTGGTTTGCATTAGTTTGGAGGTAGTTGCTGTGGATAAAGTCCATTAACTATTTCTCAGCAACTACCTCCATTTCGGCCCCCTTCAAGAGGGGCCGTTTTCCTTTCACATGGGGGGGTCGACATTTAGCCCCCCCCCCAATATGGTCTGCCGGCTGTCCGGCGCCTGCGCAGACGGCGCATCGCGGCGTGCCCGCTTTGCAACCGTCTGCGCGGTGGCCATCCTCCTCGCACGGGAAGCAGGCCCCCCTACGCTCCACGGCCGATGGACATATCGGCCGGGTATGGCCCAAGCCCATACACCTGTAGCAGCGGAGAGGTCTGCTTTCCAGGTGTACGACTCGAGCCGCCAGCCGAACCGGAGGCGACCGGCCTCGACCAGCTTCCGCGCCGCGTCTACGGGGAGGGAGACAAACAGTGAGTTGCCTCCCTCACCTCGCGCGTGGAGCTTGCCCACCCTCATTTGGGTGGGTTCGCATCCGCTGGCCCCCACGATCGCCTCGACGGCTTCTTTGTGCGACACCGAGATGTCGATGCCGACAACTCGGATGTCGGCTCGCCTGACCGGCCGCACTACATCGGCCAGCGCCTCCAGCGCCACCGTCACTTTGGAGGCCAACTTGTTTGCCCTTTCAGGCGCCAGGGGACCGGACACCTGCAGCATTTTGGCCCCCGTGAGGCTCGTCCGCACCTTTAGGTCGGAGATGTCACACTCCGCCAGCGACACCTCCTTCCTGGCCCTTAGGAGGACGTCCGCGTAGGTTACCCCCAACTTTTCAGCTTCCGGCCGCAGCGTAATCAGGACTGCGGCCGAGCGAGGGGGGGCAAGGCTATTCTTCGCCCTCCTTTTGCGCCTCCTCCTTGATTTGGTCCCCTTCTGGGACGAGTTCGGGGCCGTGGTTACTGTAGCCGCCGCTGGGGTCGCCTTCTTCTTCTTTCCCTTGCGGCGGCGCTCCACGGCTGTCCAGGCCTCTGACTCCGTAGGGGCCAAGGCCGCTGGAGGCGGTGCGGATTCTGGGGCTGGCGTTTGGGCGAAGGACCGCACAGTTGCGCCCTCCCCAGGATTGTTGTCGCCTTTCGCTGCGGCGGACCGGCGCTCTACTATCCTCCCTGGTTTCGGAGGATTAGGAGCTGCCTTCCTTCTGTCCGCCGCAAGCGGCGGTCTCTGGACCGTTGGTGGCAGGAGGCGATCCTCCAGCCCAGCCAATCTGGCATCGAGCATCCCCCCGAAGGTGTTAAGGAGGGAGTGCTCCAACGTCGCCACCGTCGCAGCAAGCGCCTCTTCCCACTTTCGGGGCTTCGCCGGAGGAGGTGGTGGAGGCGGTGGAGGAGGTGGCGGAGGAGTCGGCGGCGTAGGCGTCACCTTCTTCTCATTTGCCTCACGTCGCCAGGCTTTAACCTTCACCTTGAGGTGCTCCACCTGGTTACGGAGGTAACGGGTCTCCCGCTGCAGCCGCCTGGTCTCCTCCGCTTCCGTGCGGTAGACCAGGATCTCCACTACCTCTTGGAGGGACTGGGCTGCTGCCTTCAGGGCCTTGATATACGGCCCCTTCAGGCGGCTCGATTTAGAAGCTAACTCCAAGATGGCGTTGATCTGCCCATCAGCCAGCGCTTTTAGGCGGTCCGCAGGAAGAGCATCGGGGAGTACTTTGTTTTCCTAACGTGTTCCTTTACCAGTCGTTGAGTGAATTGTTTGTTAAAGTCCACATAAAATGCACTATTAGATCCTTCTCTCCATTGCACTGGTTCGGCCGTCTGAGAGGCAGTCTACGCGTGCCAGGCTGTCTCTCTTTAGCGGGAGGCCCAGGATCTTCTTTCTGGGCCGGCCGTCGGGGCGACATGCGGAGTGCTTTGCCATCCCTTGTCATATCAGTATCCAGTAAACAAGCTAGGTCATCAAGGTAAGAAGAATCAGCATAGTCCATTTAGCAAGCCAGGGTCATCATGAGAGGAGAAAACAGAGTCCGTATAACAAGCCAAGGTCGTCAAGTTCAGAGTTCAGAATCGGAGTCCGTGTGAAAAGCCAAGTCGCGTCAGGTATCAGCCGCCGGTCAGAGGGACCGACGTTGCCCGGGGTGCACCACGAGGAGGTTCCTGACATCGCACCCCACGTGCACCCCAACCTAATTTATTGTGGGGGCGGCAAGGGATCGAACGTGCTAATCAACCTTGTATAGCCGCCCCCACGTTCCGCCCGGCGGAAGGTGACCGCCGGGCTCCTACCTATAGAGGGACAGACCGGGTACACACCGGCTGCCCCCCCTCGTCCGCCGG